>ML849608.1:33135-46326 GCA_009831015.1 Picea engelmannii
GAAGATCCTTCTAGAAGCGGAAGCTTCTATTAGGTCTTCTTACATCCGCCTAATTCTCTTTTATTGAAAGGTCTTATTAATATTGACCTTTATTACATCTGAATACATTAATCTACCCATGTGTGGGTTAGGACCTTAACAGACACTCAATAGGTAAGACTTCTTCCATCCCATAGACAGGTTGAAAAGGTGAAAAACCAGTGGCAGTATTTACAGAAGTTCGGTAAGCCCAAAGTGTCGAATATAAATTCAAATTCCAATTTGACCTGGCCAAAATGATCATCCACTGAAGAATAGTCTTGAGAGACTTATTCACAACTTCAACCTGACCATTCTCTTGCGGGTAATAGGGTGAAAAATGTTATTTTTTGAACCTGAGCTTTGATGTTAATTATTTCATCATTTTGTTCTAAAAGTGACTTCCATGGTCATTGAAAATCTCCTTTGGGATATTGAATCTAGCTACTATCTAATTAAAGACGAAAAAGAGCAGCAGTCTCCCCGTCATTATTAAACATTGGCATAGCTTTGACCCACTTAGTGAAGTAGTCGAATGCTACGATGATGTAATGATTCCCCCTGGAAGAAGTCAGGTGACATGTAGTGAAATCAATCCCCCACTTGGTGAAGGGACCAATAAAAATAATTGGGAACATAGGAGTAGGATGTGTCCACATCTTTTGATAGAATATTTGACATGGGTGACACTTCTTGACCACCTCAACACAATCCTTGATTAACGAGGGACAAAAGTATCTTGTGCGAAGAATATTTTTGGATGTTGCCAACCCAGATAGATGACCACCACATGCTCTAGTGTGGAAATCATTAAGAACAAGCTCTTCTTCTTCGTGATTAATACATCATCAAAGAATGAAATCAATACCTTGAAAATACAAAGTGTCATTGATGATGAGATAATTCTGCACTTGGTTTCATATTCGTCGACGTTCATCATGAGAACCAGAAACAAGGCACTTCAAAGTCTCAATATACACAATTATATCTCCATACCAGGGGTCCGAAGATGCAATTAGAAAAAGATATCCATTGATGGGTGACTCTTCATGCGTGACATCACTACTTTCGAACGAATTCTCTGAGATTAATTCAGTGAAGACCAAGGAATTTGTGTACTTCACCGAAAAGAAATCCAAGTCAAACTCTTGGAGGATAACTATCCACTGACTGGTTTTTCCACCGATTACACATCATGTTAACACATACTGAAAAGGATTGATGATGTCAATGACAGTGGTCTTGTGAAGTAGTATATAGTGATGAAACCATTGGACAACGTGAATAACCACCAAAGCGAGTTTCTCAACATGTGAATAGTTGGTTTCTGGTCCCACTAGGCCTCGACTAAGATAATAGATAACGTGCTCTTAGAGTGCATCATCCTCTTGTACTAGGACCATACTGATGGTGGTCTCTACAAAAACCACATATAATAGAAAATCCTTGCCATAATCAGGAGGCCTGAGCAGAGGGGCAGATGTCAAAGCATGTTTCAACGCATCAAAAGAGTGTTGAGTTTCTTCATCCCAACAAAATGGGACTCCCTTTTTTAGAAGACACATAAACCCTTTCATGATTTTGGCATAATCAGAAACATAAAATAAAGTTTACTTTCCCCTATAAGATATGAATTTAGGGTATTGTGCATGGGGGAGGCAATTGAACTATCACCTCAACCTTAAGAGGATCGACCATAATCCCCAGTGGAGTCACCAATTATGATAGAGGAGGAAATCCCCCTATTACTATACTAGGGTCAAAGTATAGGAAGAGCTATGATCTCCCTTAAAATACAATCTGATTCCTAAACTACCCCAAACACTCTAAATAGATGAACAGGAAGTGATAGGAAAGTAGGTCATAAGTAGTACCTCTGGTCCAACGTTCAATGTAGACCACCTCCAACTTTGTATCTCCCAGGCGGCAAGTCTCCTCCCAAAGTTGATTTGCAATAAAAGTTAGGAAAACAATGCTACAAATATTTTGTCTCTACTCATCAATATTAGGGTTAGATATAAACCATTATGCATAAATCAAATGAAAAGCATAAAGATATCTTTTGGGACAATAAAACAATTATTTTATTCAAATCCAAAGATAAAAAATTTACAACCTTTGTAGGCTGACACTCCGAGAAACTGGTATGGGATCCTCTTAATGTTTCTCCAAGTGAACTATACCAAATATTTCTCTCACAATCAATTGATCACTTCAGGGGAATGGAAGGGATTGTATAAGAGAAAAGGATAGAGAGGGAATACTGAGGAAAAACTCAGAAGGGGTTGCAAATACTTGGGTAGGGAGGGAAAGGGATTTGAGAAAAGTTTCAATGTTATAATGCTTGATGATGGAATGGGATCCCAAGACCTCCTTTTATATGACAAAATGATATATATTCGGTTTTGGGATGGGATACAATAGGTGAAATGGTTGGGAAACCATCGATATCCCGTAAACTCTGTCAAATTCCTTCCAACTTTTTATTTTTTGAAACTTTTGGAGGTAAACACGGGTTGTTTACTATACAACAGGTGTATGTACGTGGGTTTTCTAGTGTGTAGCTAGTGTTTGTATGCATGTAGTAGTGCAACAAGGTGTGTACATGCTCCAAAAAATGTTTTTTTACACAAAGTTCCTCAACAGTAATTTGGCAAACTGTGCAAGTAGAAATGCCAATGTTCTGTATGCATAGGTAGGGAATTTTAGGGCTATAACACCTATGTAACACCCTGGGTTTTGAACCCCCATTTTAAATAATGTATTGTTACAATGATGAGAGGCCTGAGTGCCCAAAAAATTATTAATGGGCTAGTATGCCCAAAAAATGTAATGTTTTGATCATTATTAATAATAAATAATTGGTTTGTTGCTAGATAGACAAGGACTAGAGTTATAGGGGGATATGATTCCACAAGAGAGGGGGATTGAGGGGATAAGTGTTTATTCCTATTCTAATTACCCTTTTTATCTAAGGGAGGGGGATCTGTTACGTGAGCTTCCTGGGGAAGGCCCAATGGTTCTTGATTCCCCACGAAGTTACTTAATCCACCTCTAGTCTGATGGGGGGGTCTGACTGATGGCTTGTTCATTGATTTTCTATACCTTCACTCATTTACCTCACGCACTTTCATGCACTCCCTTACTTGTTCACTAATCCATCCTCATCCACGTCTTGGCTTGGGAAAGGGAACCAAATTGTTGAAGAATTACCCATGGGATAGTTGGCTATAATGGTCGTTAGTGTGATCCAGCTATGACTTGAGGCCTGCATGTCAGATATGTGTTGGCCTATGCCCTGGTTTTCTCACAAATGTGAGTCTTGAGAGTTCTAGCATTGAGATTTTGGACCAACTGTGTTGGAGGCCCAGAAAATAAAGGAGAAGGACATCCTGAGGGACTGTGTGGAAGAGAACGGTGGAGGTCCATTCTCTTGGATGGTACAGACTAGGTAGAAGAGAGCTGGGTACTTAGATTGTTGTGGGTGTTGGGAAACCTGTGAGAGCTTGAGAGATGACTGGCTTGGGAACCCAAGTATAATCTGGAACCGTTCTTGTCGATTCATAGCCCTGGCTCGAGGGTGACATTGTTGTTGAGATTTGGAGAAGTGGTGTCTATGGTTGGGTGGAACATCCTTTGTATGCAGCCAGTTGTTGTCATCTTTCATAAAGATAAGGGATCTTTGTTATGGTATCATTTACATGTATATGAATGTATTTCCATTGTATATTTAACTATCGTTTAGTTGAATATTTAGAATATGCATGCTTGTTGTTTTCTATTGTGCATGTCATTAAAGTCTTTTCTTTTATGCATCCTTAACTTTTAAAAGGTATCTGTAAGAGGAAGAATTCAAAGGGAGGGCTTGAAGTTAGCATGCCCTGGCCTATGGGTGGTTGGGGATGTTACATAATGGTTTACAAGCTTATGGTTGAAACACCGGGTTGGTATGGGCTGGGTCTATTGGTCAGATTCTTAGGGTCGAGATCGAACTCTAACTATGAAGTTGAAAAGATCAAAAGGAATGGTGTTGCATAATATACGCACAAGTTAGAACGTCATATATCCTTTACAAGGGTTCGAAGGATCGTGATCGTCCTCTTCGAATTTGAGAGAGATTGCAACTATAGGATCAGGAGAGATACAGGATCATTGGATCAGAGGACAGGTCAACAGGGGTTGTTCAATGTCAAGAAAGTAAGGGTTAAGGAGAAAACTATCATATCCCATTGGAGAGTGAGATCAACGGACAAGATTCATTGCGGGGAACCAAGTTTCATGGGAGATAATTTCCCAAGGTGGTCCCACAATCCAAACCACGGTTTCACCAAGGAGTTACGTGTCAGCATCAGGGGAATTCTGGGGTGAAAAGTGGGTTACTCCAAACTACAAATGTGTGCCCTTGAAAATTGAAAGGCATGCAGTGTTGTGACATGTTAATACTTGAGCAAAAAACCCTGAAGAGACAAAGTATCTAGGAACTGTCGATCCATAGGAGGACACGCGTCAACCGATCGTGTGCTTTGGGTGAAAGAACTCCAAGAAAGAGAAAGCGCGGAGAAGTTGACAATTGAGATTTTTGAAGCCTAGAGAGCCGAAGTGAATCTCAGTTGTTTGATCCAAGAGGACACATGGCAAAAATCCATGCACTTCAGGGGGAAGCAAAGGTTGAAAGTTGATATTTCAGAAATTCGAAGACCCAAAGAAATAATAGCCATCAATCATGGGGAGACAGGCATCAGTAGATCATGAGCTTTAGATAAAAACATTTCGGAAAAAGTTGAGGTTTGAGTCTCTTGAAGTCTCGAAGTCTAGGGTTAATACAGGTCATCCGATAAGGGAGACACATGGTGACAGATTAGCCAGTTTGGGAGTTCGGAGTTCGGGAGAATGGGAAGTGTGCTCATATGGAAACTCCTGAAGTCCCAAAGCCCAAAGAGACGTAGTGGTGGGGTACATTGACGTCACCTAGAGGTGATGTGGATCCTGAAATTTTCTAAAGTGACATGGCTTGCGGACGTCACCTAGGATGACATGGCCACATGGGATGTGCGCTAGATGTCAGTAATTTTTTAGCATGCGGGAGATTGAAATGTTAGCTAGGACATGGTACGTGTCACCCACCTAGTTGGACCATGTGTCCTCTTACAATATTTTTGCTACGTGGCTATAGATTGTGGACTCCAGAGAAATTACTTTGAGAGTTTTAGTTGAGAGTTGAAACTCTCGAAGCCCAGAGAGCCGAAAACCCAAAATAAAAATCAACCGTCAGATTGTCCAAAGTAGAACTTAATCATCAGATCAGGAGAACAAGTGGTGTGAAGCTGTGGATTCTAGGTAAGGACTCGAAGTAAATGACAATCGTCAGATCATCCAAAGTAATTTCCCACCATCTGATTCAAAAGAGTGTGTGGCAGAATCCCATGTATTTTGAGGGAAGTAAAGTTTGATACTTTAGAATTCCGAAGTCTAGAATTTTGAAATGACCACAACTGTCGATCTGGGAGAGGTAAATCGAAAATGTTGGTTCCCAAGAGGTAGATATTGGCCATTTGTTTAGAAGAATCATCAATATCGAAATATCAATAGTCACCTTGCATTACGGGGATAGGAGGTGCTCGAGCTTTATGAAGTCAAGGGTAGGCCACAATCGAGACCACGGTTTTGGAAAAACGACATATGGTGGCTTGGGGTGAATTGCAGGGAGAAAAGTAGTTTGGTTCCAAACCACCTTTGAGCGTGGATGCAATCGCGAATTTGTGTGAAGTCACTGCCTAAGGTCACATCTAAGGAGGGGAAAAGAAATAAAAGGATCTAGAACCAACTCTAATATTTTCCCAAGGGCGACGGAGAAGGTTGCGGGGTCCATCGAACCTATGCCAGATATCCGAAAGGGCCCATGTTTAGATACAGAATGAAACCATCAAGGTTTCAGAGAGAAAACTCAGCTTGGGATTGAAGAGTACCCTTGACCAAGAGGTCGTAAAGCCTTAGGAGAGAAGGGGGTCTACACTAAGAAGAAAAAATGAACTGTAGCATTGTTGAAAGTTTTGTTTATCATGTGTGTGATTATAACAAAATAGTCGCTTGCACATTTTGCAGAATTAAGGGGCTTAATCACATTATCTCAAGATGCGTATTGAGGAAATGGAAGAAGGTGAGGGAGCCTCTAGTCATGATAAGGAGGCTGAAGGCCGGAATAATAGATTTGGTAATGCTGAGACAGAGTCCAATGGATGCAAGGGAAAAGGAAGTGTAGAGCAGGAAACGTTAATAGAAATGGTAAGAATCATGAAGATGGAAGTGTAGAGCTACAAAAAAGACAACAAGAGGCTGATGAGAGAGAAAAGCCAAATAAATGCTTGAGTGTTGCAGAGATTAAATTAGTTGCAGAGACAAATGAAGAAGGGATCCAACTCAAGAAAAGAGGAAGACGATAGGTGCCATGAGAGAAGGGATGATCATGGAAGAGATGGTTATTCCAGAAGTGCTAGCATAGCTCGTGGACACCACTCACCTCCTTACTCATAAGGAAATTTGTATGCATCAAAAGTTCCCATAAGTAGTCTAGAGGTGTCTATTATCAGACACCAAAGAAGAAAACAAGAAGTAGATAGTTTGCAAGGAGAGATGAGGAAGTTCAAGTCACCTTCATTTGAGGGTGAAAGAGAAAGGGAAGATGATGTCGAAGCATGGTTTCTTGGGATCAGGAGATATTTTTAGTTTCATAACTATTCATCCAACCTAGAAGCCAGGATTGCCACCTACCATTTAAACGGAAAAGTTGCAATGTGGTGAGACCAACTGAATAAAGTGGAACATGTTAATGAAAGTAGGATCACTTGGAAGAAGTTCAAGAATTTCTTCCAGAAGGAGTACCTCTCAGATCATTTCTATGACAAGAAAATGCAGGAGTTCTTTGAAATTAGGTTGGGAAGCATGACTATGGCAGAGTACGAGAAGAATTTCTTGGGATTGTTAAAGTATGTTAGGTTCATTGGTGATGAGAAAGTGAAAATACAGATATTTGTAAGTGGACTGCCAACATTTTATAAGGAAAATATCAAGTATGATGAACACAATACCTTGACGGAAGCCATTAGGAAGGCTAAATACCTGTATGATCAAGGCCATGGAAGAGAATCTCTATAGAAATATTGGAAGGACAAGAAAATTGTGAATTTCGATCAGAGGAGGAAAGGATTCAAAGCTCCCTTCAATAGGAATGAGCCTAATAGAAATCATCAATATCAATATGCTAAAGGGAGATTTTAGGAAGGAATATTCCTTGGGGAAAATGGGAAGACCACTAATCCAATGTTGGGGATGCAAGGAAGATCACATGTACAAGGATTTCCCACACAGAAAGGACAGAGTGAAGACTGTGCACAACATCCAAGAGGCTACAACAGTCAAAGATATGGGAAGAATCTATGAATCTTTAAATGATCGACAAGTAGAGCACCAGTCCAATATGATCAAGGTGGAAGTTAAGATCATAAATCAACCTGTTGCTATTTTGATTGATTCAGGAGAAATTCATTGCTACATTGATCCTAAGATAATGGATAGATTACACTTGGAGAAAAGTAAACTTGGAAAATCAAGTTTGGTTCGGTTAGCTACTGGAACCAAAAGAAGAATCCATGACATGGTCAAAAGTTATTCCATAAGTCTTAATGGCGTGAATACTAGTATTGATCTAAATATCATACCATTGGGGTCTTAAGATATTCTCATTGGAATGGATTGGTTGGAAAAGCATCATGTTGTCCTAGATTGTCATAACAAAACATTTACATGTCTTGATGGAAATAGAAAACAGAGCACTATGAAAGGAGTTACAAGACCCATATCTATAAGGGAGATTTCAACCTTGCATCTAAAAAGATGTTTTAGGAAAGGATGTTTATTGTATGAAGCTCATGTGGAAGAGCCAAAAAATACAAAGGGGCCAAGCCTTGAAGATTCCTCGGTACTATAGGAATTTGAAGATGTATTCCAAGAAATACCTGGATTTCCACCAAGAAGGGAGATAGATTTCTTAATTGATTTAGTGCTAGAAGCTGCCCTGATGTCAAAAAAACCTTACAGAATGAGCACACCAGAGTTAAAAGAATTACAAATGTAGTTGGAGGAATTGTTGAAGAAAGGGTACATACGTCCAGGTGTTTCACCTTGGGGAGCACCAGTACTTTTTGTCAAAAAGAAGGATGGAAGCTTGGGGCTATGTATTGACTTCCAATAGATAAACAAGTACACTATAAAGAACAAGTATCCTCTACCCAGAATTGATGACCTCTTTGATCAGATAAGAGGAGAAAATATATTTTAAAAAATTGACCTAACAGCAGGATACCATCAGGTAAGAATCAAGGAAGAAGACATTCATAAGAAAACCTTTAGGACCAGGTATGGGAATTATGAATTTGTATTGGTGGCATTTGGACTAGCCAATGCACCAGTTGTATTCATGTGCTTAATGAATGGCATATTTGAAAAGTATTTGGATAAGTTTTTCATAGTGTTCCTAGATGACATACTTATCTATTCTCAGTTTGAAGAGGAGCATGAACATCACTTAAGATTGGTATTTCAAGTAATGAGAGAAAATCAGTTGTATGCCAAGTTGAGTAAGTGTTCCTTTTATCAAAAGAAGATACATTACTTGGGACACATTATTTCAGAGAAGGGCATATTAGTAGATCCAAAGAAAATCGAAGACATTAGAGGATGGCTAAGACCCAGAAATGTGTCAGACATCAGATCTTTTATGGGATTATCTGGCTACTACAGAAGGTTCATAGTAGGTTTCTCTAAGATTTCCCATCCCATCACTTCTTTGCAAAATAAGGGAACTAAATTTGAATGGAAACTCAAGTGTGAAAATAATTTTAATCTATTAAAGGAATTACTTACTAGTGCACCTGTGTTTAAGATTGTTGACCCAAATGAAAGTTTTTTCGTATGTACAAACGCATGTAAGGAAGGACTTGGGTGATTCCTCATGCAAAATGATCATGTCATTGGATATGAGTCCAAGAAGCTTAAGTAACATGAGAGGAACTATGCCACCCACAACTTGGAACTTGCTTCCATTGTTCATGCCTTGAGGATGTGAAGGCATTATCTCATGGGGAAGAAATTTGAATTAAGGACAGACCACATAGGCCTGAAGTATCTTTTTGAACAACCGACCTTGAATGCCAGACAAACAAGATGGTTGGAATTTTAAGTGAATATGACTTCGATATCAAGCATATCAAGGGGAAGGAGAATAAATTTATCGATGCACTTAGTAGAAGAGTGCATATCATGCATGTTACTGTTGTCAGTATGCATCAGTAAAACTTGAAGAGCGGAGTTTTAAATGGTCTTGTTACAAACCAACATTGCCTACAGGTAAAGGAAAACTTATAGAAAGGATATGTACAGGAGAAAATAAAGGAATATGAGATAAAGGAAGACATATTACTCATGCATAAAAATAGAATCTATGTTCCTAGTTCCGGAGGACTGAGTAATTTGGTACTGAAGGAAATGCATGATGTTCCTTATGCTACACATCCCAATTACCAGAAAATAATTATAGAAGTAAGAAGCTAGTTCTTTTGGTCGTGAATGAAGAAGGATGTTGTTGATTACATCGCTTGATGTATGGAATGTCATAAGGTGAAGGCTAAGCATAGGCACCCAGCGAGTTTGTTGTAGCCATTGCCAATCCCAGAGAAGAAATGGGAAGTGATCACCATGGATTTTGTGACAAGATTACCCAGAACAAATAAGAAACATGATTCAATCATGGTGATGGTTGACAAATTAACAAAGGCTGTTCATTTTGTTCCTGTGAAGACAACGCATACAATGACTAATATTCCAGAAATTTTCATGAAGGAAATTGCTAGGTTGCATGGGATACCTAGGACAATTGTCTCGAACGGAGATATGAAGTTTACCTCCAATTTCTGGAGGGGATTGTTTAAAGGATTTGGAACAAATCTAAACTTTATCACAACATATCATCCCCAGACAAATGGGCAAACAGAGAGAGTCAATCGAATAATTGAAGACATGCTGAGAATGTATGTGATGGATAAGCCATCTAAGTGGGAAGATTACTTACACTTGGCTGAATTTTCACATAATAATGGGTATCAAGATTCATTGAGAATGATCCCATTTGAAGCATTGTATGGTAGGAAATGCAATACTCCAGTAAGTTGGGACAACCCAACAGATAGAGTGGTACTTGGGTCAGATTTTCTCAAGGACATGGAAGACCAAGTGGTCAAGATCATGCAGAATTTAAAGGCAACTCAAGATAGATAGAAATTCTATGCAGACAAGAACAAGACAACTAGAGAATTTAAAGTAGGGGAGCATGTACTTTTGAAAGTGAAGACCAAGAAAATCTCTTTGAAACTAGGTAGTTGTACAAAGTTGGCAGCCAGATTCTGTGGTCCATTTGAAATATTGGACAGAATAGGGCCAGTTGCATACATGCTTGCATTGTCTGCTTCCATGAATGTGCATAATGTATTTCATGTCTCTTTACTAAAGAAATATGTACATGATCCTAACCATGTTATTGATTGGCGTCTGATTTAGGTAGAGACAGAGGGAGATTTTCAGGTTCATCCAGTGCGAGTATTGGACAAAAAAGTCAAAATGCTCCGGAATCGAGTTATAGAACTGGTAAAAGTTCAGTGGACCTGCTACGGTCCTAAAGATGCTACCTGGGAAAATGAAGATGCCATCTGAGCAGAGTACCCACAACTTTTTGAATAAATTTTAGATTTTGATCTCTATTTTGTATATGCACTGAGGACATTGCCAAAATAAGGGGGAGGGGACGTAACACCCTATATTTTGAACCCCCATTTTAAATAATGTATTGTTACAATGCTAAGAAGCCTGAGTGCACAAACAATTATTACAGGACCAATATGCCTAAGAAATGTAATTTTTTTATCATTATTAATAATAAATAACTGGTTGGCTGCTAGACGGACAAGGACTAGAGTTATAGAGGGCTATGATTCCACAAGAGAGGGGGCTTGAGAGGCTAAGTGTTTATTCCTATTCTAATTACCATTTTTATCTAAGGGAGGGGGATCAATTACATGAGATTCTTGGGGAAGGCCAAAAGGTTCTTGATTACCCACGAAGTTACTTAAACCTGCCTCTGGTCTGATGGGGGGGTTCAATTGATGGCTTGTTCATTGATTTCCTATATGTTCACTCATTTCCCTCATGCACTTTCATGCACTCCCTTACCCATTCACTGATCCATCCTCATCCACGTCTTGGCTTGGGAAAAGGAACCGAACTGCTAAAGAATTAGCCACTGGATAGTTGGATGTAATGGTCGTTGGTGTGATCCAGCCATGACTTGAGGCCTACATGTCTGAGATGCGTTGGCATGTGCCCTATTTTTCTCACAAATAAGAGTCTTGAGAGTTCCATCATTGAGATTCTGGACCAGCTGTGTTGGAGGCCCAAAAAATAAAGGAGAAGGACTGCCTGAGGGACTACATGGAAGAGAAGGGTGGAGATACATTCTCTTGGGTGGTACAGGATGGGTAGAAGAGAGCTAGGTATTTGGATTGTTGTAGGTGTTGGGAAACATGTGAGAGATTGAGAGATGACTGGTTTGGGAACCCAAGTACACTCTAGAACCATATTTGTGGATTCATAGCCTTGGATCGGGGGTGACACTTCTATTGAGCTTTGGAGCAGTGGTGTCTATGGTTGGGTGGAACATCCTTGGTTTGCATCGAGTTGGTGTCATCTTTCATAAAAATAATTGTTCTCTGTTATGGTGTCATTTACATGTACATGAATGTATTTCCATTGTATATTTAATTATCGTTTAATTGAATCTTTAGAATATGCATGCTTGTTATTTTCTGTTGTGCATGTCATTAAAGTCTTTTCTTTTATGCATCCTTAAATTTTAAAAGGTATTTCTAAGAGGAAGAAGTCCAAGGGCGAGCTTGAAGTTAGCATGCCCTGACCTATGGGTGGATGGGGATGTTACAACCTACCTCATCCATACATTCAAAGATTGATATAAATGAAATGTTAACCCAAAATTTATACCTGCACCTTGTCCTCAGCAACCAATATACAAAAGAATATGGTGATAATATATAATGTTTGCATATATATTATCATAATCCATTAAAATACATGACAAATATTCCCATGGAATAATAATTTAGATATTTGCAAGATATCAATTGGTTGATAAAAGAGTATTTCTATTAAAATGATCAACAAAAGTACATAGGTGACAAACGTCTGTAACGACACATATTGGAACTGAGAAACTAAGTTCCTCTAGTTGGGCCTCCACCACTTTAATCCTCCATCAAAGGAAATCTCATATAAATGATTCAATGAGGTTCACCATCACAAATAAGGAAGAGATTGGCAGTTGAACAAGGAGTTCAGACTTTCAAGGACAAAGAGATGCAAACTCAATATGAAGTGAAATTTCTCTAGAGTGTATTTTTTCTCAAAGTTGAATTGTTGAATCCCTCAAGGATTGGAAATGGCTCGATTTATAGCCTTCAAATGGAACTGAAGGGCTGATTCAGAGCGTTTCCAATATATGGAAGGTCAAGGATCATGGATCCATGGCATGGAAACCTGACATAATTTTTAATTTTGAGCACCAAACCCAATGTATGCAGGTTGTAGTGGAGAAACCTATGTATACTCTTGTTGTATAACTGATAGGGAGCATATATGTGGAAAATATATGTTTTATCTCTAGAATGCACAAAAAGGGAACTTCAAGTCTTCATATGGAAATGGAATGCTATCCAAGCAAGTTGCATGGAGTGAGGAAACATTTGTTGTAATAGATTCCCCCTAATGTGTGACTTCATAGGACTATCTGCGATAGATGAAACAAAATATAATTCCCAGAAGTGGAGTAATGAAGAATCAGTTGGAAATACTAGTTTCTCATGAGATAATTACAATCCATAAAGAATTTGTACACATGGCTTCCAATTGGAATTACACTGCAGATCCATACAAAAATATATCAGATAGTTGTTCATGGCCATGAATAGGAAATACAAAGTGGACATATGTTGTAGGATATCATAGTCACGAACAAGCCATAGTGGAATCTAGTCTAAAAATCAATCTGAAGATATC
>ML849608.1:46426-66002 GCA_009831015.1 Picea engelmannii
TTTAATTCTTACTTGATGGTATCTCGATCTGATATCTATCTTTGAAAATATCTTTGCATCCTTCAATTGATCAAAGAGGTCATCAATCCTTGGTAGAGGATACCTGTTCTTAACAGTCACTTTATTCAATTGTCTGAAGTCAATGCACAATCTTAACGTTCCATCTTTCTTTTTCACAAACAAGACTGGGGAACCCCAAGGTGACATACTTGGACGTATATACCCCTTCTTCAGAAGTTCTTCAAGCTACATTTGCAACTCTTTCAATTCCAACGTACTCATTTTGTAAGGAATCTTTGACACAGGAGCTGCCCTTGATGTCAGATTTATAAAAAAATCAATGTCTCTCTTTGGTGGTAGTCCTAGTACCTCCTTGAATACATCTTCAAACTCTTTTAGGACTGGGTAATATTCCAAATTTGGCACCTTGTCTTTAGGTGTCTCCTCCATATGAACTGCAAATATTTGACATCCTCTTCTATAGCATTTCTTCAATTGTAATGTTGAAATTTATCTAATGGTTACTGCCCTGGGAATTCCCTGCACTTTCCTTTGGTTCCCTTATTCATCCAAGAAAGTGAATTCTTTGTTATGACAATCCAATAGAGCATGATGTGGGTCCAACCAATCCATCCCAATTAGATAGTCATAGGAACCTAAAGGTAAGATGTTCAAATCTTCCTTGGTATTCATTTCATTCATGTCTACGAGGCATGACTTAACCATATAATTAACTTTTCTTATGGCTCTTGTAGCCAGTTGCACCAACCAGGATTTCCCATGCTTTCTTCTTGGCAATTGCAAACTTTCCACCATCTTAGGGTCTATATAACTATGAATAGATCATGAATCAATTAAAATATAAAGGGTTTGGTTGTTGATCATACATTCCACTTCAATCATCTAGGCCTAATACTCTGCTTGCTTGTTGTCCAGGGCTGCATAAATCCTTGGAACATATATACCCATGTCCTATACTATCTCATCTCATTGTACATTGTGAACAACCCTACCGTTTTCACCTCTGTGAGGACAATCTTTGAACCTATGGTCTCCTTTACAACCCCAACATTGCATAGGTGGTTGTCTTGGCACTTGACTCCCTGTGTCAATCATTCTTGTTTCCTTATGTGTTTGCTGCCATTGTGGATTATTTCTGAAGAATGGTGGCTTAACTCCCTTCTTCCTCTGATCCATATTGAATTTCTTATTGTCTTCCCAAGCCTTTTGGAAAGATGGCCTTGCTTTTAGCTGGTTATATAAGCATTTATCTCTCCTTATGGTCTCTTCTAATGTCTTGGGATCATCATACTTTATTTTGTCACTGATGAACGATGGAAATCCACTTAAATACCTTTGAATCTTGATTGTCCCATCCTTAATGAAAGAGACATACTTCAATAGTTCCAGAATCCTTCTCTCATACTCATCTATGGTTGTACTTCCAAGCTTGAGTTCAAAGAACTCTTTCATTTTCTTGTCATAGTATCTCTTAGTCAAGTACTTCTTCTCAAAATACTTATTGAATTCCCTCCAAGAAACGCTTTTCTCTACAATGTGTTGTACCTGCACAAGTTGATCCCACCACATGGAGGCCTTTCCTTTGAGTTGATAGATAGCGATTCTACTTTCTTCATGAGAAGAATAATTATGAAATTGAAAATACTTCCTCATGCCTAGCAACCATGTTTCATCATCTTCATCCTTCTTGTGCTCACCATCAAATGTAGTAGGTTTGATTTTGTTCATTTCTCCTTGTAGCTCATCCACCCCAGATATCTTATACCTTCTGACAGGGGATGGACTTGAGTTGTTTCCTTCTCTCTTATGGGAATTCCTTTGGGGATGATGGTGATGTCTACTAGCACTTTTTACTTTTCCTTTCTCCTCTGAAGATTTGTGACTCTCAGATTTACTTGAGTCACTCTCCTTAACCAATTTCTTGTCTATTCTGTTCAAACCTTCCAATAGCTTCATGTTGAATTCGTCCTACTTCTCTTTGGCTTTCATAAGCCTTTCATTATCAACTTTATGGCTTTGGACATCCTTCATGTTGAAGTCATCCTGTTTCTCTTTGGATTTCATAAGCCTTTCCTTTCTTCTCCATGTCCATTGGAGTTTGTTCCTTCCATGGCCAAATGGACATCCATCCCTCTGCTCTTCTCTCGATGACTATAATTCCCCTATGCCTCTTCCATTCCTATGGAATCTACACTGGTCTGACCTGACCGAGTTGTTGTTAATTCTGCAAAACGTGCATCCATCGAAACTAATGAGGCTAACAATTCAACAATTCATGAGAATATGCACCATTTCGATTCAACATACACATCAACATTATCAGTCCAGGTTTCCTAGTGTTATCATCATGACAATTATAGAGAAGAACCAAGTCTCGAGAACACAAATGCGCAGTGCCTTCTGAGATACACTTGTGCAAGAAGGTGTTTTGTCAAAACCAATTTCACCAAGACGCGGTATCACATGTATCAACATGTCAAATCCACCACTCATGGAGTGGGTGACGGCTAGTCAGATCACCCTGCTTAATTTGTTCAGTACTTCACAACCATGTGACATCAACTGAACACCACCATGTAATGGAATTAAAAGATAATCATTCGAAATGGATTGGATGAGCATGGAAACCCAACGCTCTTGTACGTAATCTTTCTGCACTTCATAAATGGAGTTCTATAATTACCACTCCCTAAGTATGAATATATCTGCATATCCATAACCCAAGTAATCTCCAAACTGCTCGACTTCCTGCTCTCTATAAATACACATTTCGGTATCCCCAACCTGAGATACATGGACAAGGCTAAGTCTACTAAGACTGGTTATTCGAGCAACATGCTAGGATTTCCTGCAAATAAGGAGGAAAGGGTCCTTGCGCACATTCTAGCAACTAAGTTCCACACAGAGATGGTTATAGACTCGTGAGTGGAAGTCAAGCTGAATCCCACTATAAAGGATTTAGTCATCAACAGGCCAGCCGCTACGAAGAAAAAGAGTAAGCGGCATAAGAAGGAGGAATCTATGGCTGAAGCGGCCGAAAGTGTTGGAGAGAATCAACCGATCTGGTTAGACTCTTCTTTAAAGGCAGAGATCGCTAAGTTGAAGTAAGTCTTCAACTAAGATAGGCATGTCTAAGAGAATTTTGAACATCCGGTAGCGGAGGTAAATAGTACAAGAGATGATAGGTCTGTTCTTCAAACAACCCTTTTTACAATAGGTTAACTGTTGTCATCACCCTTTTGTAATTTTGTGAGTGATATGATTATACAAATACAGAAACGGATTTTAGACTGTTTTATTACAATTTCTATTTGGTGATGTTACGAATCTTGTTTTCTTTTATAATAAGTTTTTCTTGTAATATTATATTTTATTTTCATCTGTCTAAATCAGAGGAAATTAAAAATCACAATTCTTTTTAATTAATGCTTCAATGCGGTTAAGTGTTTCTTTTTCTTTTATTATTATGCAATTTAAACTCAGACTCATTGCCTTCCAAGAGAATTCATGCACATTAACTTGACTTGTTCATTTATATTTATCATGCATAGAAATATTACAAGGTAGAACGCTTCTCCACTCACCTAAATCTACTGTGCATTTCTTCTTCGTCGTACCAACTACTTACGCGCACTACTCTGGCATTGTGCGCCAATACCCACTGCACACAGTTTTGATATTGCACACCGATATTCCACATGCATTTTCTTCCTATCCATGCACCATGTAAAGTTTAACATATTCCAAAGCACTCAAATATCTATGCACACTACTGAATACACCATCGTGAAACAACTTATACTCATACTTATGTGGGTACTAACAAAACTCCTCTACGTTAAGAAATACTTGCACACCCCATGTGCACCTTACTATGTGTGTGCTTACCATGCAAGGCTAATTTCAGTGCATGCATCTACACATAATAATCTTCCGTCCAGTGCCACAATTTACCGCGCACACTAGCACACCAACGTTTTCCCGCGTGGTGCCAAATTTACCACCTGCGCGAGTACACCAACCTTTTCCATGGACACTACATGACTCCAATTATGGTCACTTTGAAGTTACTTTTTTGTGAATATTCACTTCAATTTCACCCCTCTGGCCCATCCAAGCTCAGTGTTGAACTAAATCTCTGATACCATGCTGTAACGTTCCCTCGGCCAACCCCAGGTCGGGGTACGCCACTCTAGAGCAACCACTCATGCTCTGACACCAGTTGGTAATATTCCCAGCCTTCAGGCCGGGCCATGCTACTCTAGGGAACACTTTCATTCCCAAACTACGGAACATACATTAGCATACCCAGTAGTCGACTGAGCAATGCCACATAAATTTACTCTTTAAACTGCATGCAACTAAAACATATACATACATCACGCTCGTGGAAGCTTTACATCCAATCATAAACAAACAATTACTTTCTGTAACATATGAATTTTATATTGAAATAATAGTAACTACATATATGCATCATTTACAAGAAATTACCC
The DNA here is from genome assembly GCA_009831015.1 of Picea engelmannii. NCBI lineage: Eukaryota > Viridiplantae > Streptophyta > Pinopsida > Pinales > Pinaceae > Picea > Picea engelmannii. The sequence goes on from ML849608.1 coordinate 50,944, forward strand.
ATAAGCACGCAAGCAATCATAATCACATATATGATAAAATCATAACATAGGCATGTAAATAGAAAAACAACATATCATTTTATCATACAATTGGTACTTATCTTAGAAAGACTATCACCAACTGCTTACAGACTGTCCAAAACCCTCCCAGCCATAGACTAAACTGTTCATCACTCTCAACAGTGAGTCACCCCTGAGTTGGGACTGACCTCCACCCAGGTTAAAGGGTTCCTATCTAGGATATTAAGGCTCATGGACAACAGGAAAGACTCCGTTTCAGGTGCTCACTCAACTAACATCCTACAACCTCTCATTCCCCACATGCCTGTCCCACCCAAGGAAGTGTGCCCCTTCTCTTCTCAACAGTCCCTTGGCTTCCCCACTTCCCTTCTAGGGCTTCAACAACAGGCCAGACTAGAAGTCTCAGAGTGTTGTAGCTGCAGTTTAGCACCTTCGAGAATCAATCCCCAACAATTCTCTCGCACATAGAACTACTCACGGGCCTGAAAACCCACTTCTTCAATCCCGCTCCAAACTAACCAGGTACACCAACCAAAAAAAAGGGTGTGGAAACAAGCTTTGGAATGGTGAAATGGTTGTCTCAAAGATAACGAAATGTATGAGTGAAATGGTTATGGAATCATTGACTGAATAACTGAGTGTGTATAGGAATCACTGTGAACTCTTCGTGAAAAGTGATGGTGAGAATGATGGTCCTCTCCCCGGCTGTTGGTAAGGTATCCCCTGAGAAAACTCCCAATGAGCTAAGTTCCCCCACAATATGAATGCATGTCCCCAACTTGACACTTGTCATATCGGAAGTTACTTTTTTCCACTTGTCTCCAACTTTAGAACTTAGGATAAAATAATTATCAATAATTTATGTTTTAGGAAATATTAATATAATATTCTTTCCCTAATTAGTGAAGTTCAGTCCCCCATCTCTTTTATCATGGTCGGTTTGCGTGTAGTGATGTGTTTTTTATTAATCATGATTCATGTACAAAGTAGGCGCATTGGCCCATTGGCCCTTGATATCTAGGCATTCTGGCCTAATACCAAAACATAAGATTTTCGGCTTATAATACTAGCTCACCAACCTATAATGAATATCATATACATAAAGGTTCACTGACCTTAATATTGCATGCACTTTAGTTACTGCACGCGATAAATGCTGACCCCAAGGTTGCGTGTTCTTTAGTTATTGCACATGGTATCTGCTGACCTCAAGGTTGCACATTCTTTAGTTACTGCGTGCGGTATCTTGTGATGTGCATATTACATCATTTTACTGTGCAGTTCATGCTCGCAGTATGCCAGATGATGTGCATTATCAAACGAGGTCAAAACAGCTCGCCAACTTAAGTATATTTATATTAAATTTACAATTGGGTTCGGTAGAGGGATATTAGACCACTTGCGGAACATATTCTATATCTTGAGCAACGTCATGATGCAGCCTTATCTAACGAGGCTCATAAGAAATGAGTCAAGTGTCAATATGATCGGTCCATCCACCCTTGGATTTTCTCTGAAGGCAATATTTTCCGTGTCTACAACCAAGATAAAGATCCCTTGGGGCAGGAAATTTCAAATCCATGTGGCTCAGACATTTCATTGTGAAAGAGGTCCTAGAGAAGGTTTCCTACCATTTGGTTGATTTCGAAGGAAATGCCTCAACGAAGCCTAGAAATGGGCTCTATCTTAAGAATTACTACTCTTAGGTCGATCACTTGGGTGGCTTGTATATATGTATAGTCTTTCATAATTCTGTTTCTTTTTTGTTTTATGAACGTGAATTTATTTATTTCTTAGTTTTCAATGTGGAAGATGTCAAGTGAATCAAAGGTTTACTTTGGGTTGACGAACGACACTAGCCGACACACTCGAAGGCTTTCTTCTACATCTTGGGTGATTTTCACACCTAGAGGTCAATTGCTGTCTTCCGTAGGTATTTTTCTATTCGATGCAACCAATAATGTTGTTGAGTACAATGAAATGATAGAGTTGCTATGTGATTCTTTTTCACATGACGTTTCTTGCCTCCAGGTTTACTTAGATGTGCAATGGGTTGTGTCCCCGTTAAATGGGGTTTATCGTGTTTTTGATCCCACTCTCCACCAACGATTCCTTAGGGTACATCTCTTAGAAAAATATTTTGATTATATTACGTATATTCATGTTCGTAGGAGATTTAATCATTTAACTGATACTCTAGATAATCAAGTTTTAGATTGGCATGTCGCTCACATGTAAAAGAAAAAGCACACACATACACATGTAAATGCATTTGTAAAAAATGTTATCCATGAAAAAAGGAAGATATACACACACACACATATATATATATGTCCAAAATGGTGTCATGAGTACAAAAGTGGGCATGAAGGCCTCAAAAGTTATTGGTATACATCTTTGAGCTTAATCCCTCAAAATACATAGTACAAAAAGTGTCATCGACACATAAGTATTCTAACGCTATCTAAGGTCTATCCCTATTGGCCCTGCTATAGTGGAAAACGACGTTTGAAAGACATCGGAGTAACTGGACCCAAGTTTGAGGCACCCCTACTACATGTGGGTGCAAATCTAGGGGGAGATCCACGATCTCCTCCATAGGAACTGCATGGGTGAGAGAAATAAGATTCCTCTCTACTCGTCACAGGAATCTATCTGCCTCTTCAGCTTGGGGTGCTCCCACATCTTTCAATTCTCCTGCTGCTGCTAGTCTTTCCTTTGGTCAAGGATGACGCATAGTCCTTGTGAAGTCTATTGGTCAAACATGTCCCACATCTATACATAATTGATTCGTAAGTAAGCACTCTGACACACACATAAAAAGGATATATTTAAAAATTTAAAATTTAATAACTTTAAAAATATATGTTACCTATCTCTCCATGCTCTTTTCCAGGGGCACAGGCATGTCTAGGTCTCTAAGGAAGTTAATCCTTGCATAGGGATAGTCCTCTATGATTGGGATCTGACGTTCCCACCAGTCAAAGAATTTATCGTCGAAGGCCTCTTGGGTCCTTCCTCCGCCCTATCTAGGAAGTAAAACCACCCACCTCCACACTACTGGGAAGGAGGAAACATGCCCCTGTATTGTCTCTCTCAAACTAAGAATGGGAACCCTCTCGAAGAAGAAGGAGCATAAAACAGTGCCAAACCCAAAGTTCTTGTTGGTGTGCCTACGACACTCTATGTGCTATCTCTTCATGCATACTAGTATGGTAGTATTCCAATCAAAGATTGTCGCCTCTAAACACTAAACTACACAATGCATATTTGCACGAGAGGCCTAATGGAGTGTTGTGGATCTAGTAATCTGCCTGATCATGAAAAAAATAACTCATAGAGAGAGGCTAGTAATAGTGTGAATTGGCACATGAAAACCTACTTTATCGGTACCAACATCACAATGCATCACAATGCAATCCTCTTTTTTGTATGGTCCTAGAGAAAAAGTCCTCAAGATAATCGGTTCCCCTCTCCTAGAGAGGTGGGTCAAGAAGTAGATGTCCTTCGTGGTTAGGGTCAATCATTGAACCTCTAACATGAACGCCTTTGCGTAAGGATCCCAGTACTCTAAGAAGGCATTAAAAAACCTTGGTTTTGCCCTCATGAATAGACATTGAAAGAATTTCCATAAGGCACATTTTTTTAGTGTAGCAATGGCCATAGGGTCCTCCTCAACCAAGATGTCCAGCTCCTCATGTTCCTTCTCTCTCCACTGCACATACATCCTATCACACACCAAAATTGGAGAGGGATTAATACTTTTGTTTTGTTTTTTAAATATAAAAGGAGGTGTACAAGGCCTGTAATTTGCACAGTCACATATGTACTTAGGTTTCCTATAACTCTACCTGAGTACATATGTTGGTTTTCCTTGGACAACCCACGTACATGTAGATGTGCCCCTTTTACAAGGGTGCGTGCCTCCCAAAATTAAAATTAAATACAAATAAATGGATTAAAATGAAAGAGGGGGTCTTTTGTACTTACTTTGTCCAAGTGGGAGGATTTTGCGTCCATTGTAGCTTCAGGAATTCACGTTTTTAATAAAAGGGTTTTTTGAAGTTTTGTTAATTTCCAAATTGAAATGGTAAAAACGAGTTGTCCATCTCTATTTATAGACTTTTTTGGCCCTTTTATTCCTAATTTGGTCCCCTTTTTCACTTCTCCTGGCTTGGTGACTACTTGAGTTCTCTTTTGAGTTATCTTTTGGTTGTTTTGGTGGACTTTTCCTTTTGTTTTGGTGATTTTTTGAGATGGGTTACATTAATATCATCCCATGGTAAAGGTCATTTTTTCCAACTTTTTGGATTTAAGTTAGGTTTTCACTTCCAACTTTCTTCATATTGTTGTATTTTCGCTTTTACATAGGATCGACCCCACCAAAGTGCATCACATAACCTTCTCAGCTTCTTTATAAGTGTCGTAATTAGGTGGTAGAGCCTACCTCTACATGGATTCCCTAGGTATATCCTTTGTTGCATTTTGGTATCCATGATGTGAGTTTGAATATAGGCTTGGGCATCCTTGTTAATCCCACCATGATTACATAATGAAGCCTCATTCTTATTGTTAATCATATTTCTTGGCCTTACCCACGGGACTCCCTAATGAGCATGCTTTGTTGTCTTTCAAGCTTGATTTAAATTTTGAAAGCAACATCCTGTGAGACTATATTTATTCTTTTCGATCTTGTTTAGATTACTTGAGAAAAGAAGCCCCCCTGGAGTCTTCTTTAATCCCCTTTCATACTCTCTAAAAATGAAAATATTTTTGAGTGATCTCATTTCCCTTCACGCTCAACAAACTCAAATTTGAAGGCACATCTTTCTGGTGGTAGTTTACCATTTTTTTTCATCTGAATGACTAATTTTATGAATAAAGGTATGGTCTAGGAACTTCAGTTCGCTAGAAGAGTATTCTCGGGTGCAAGTTTATCCCTTTTTCGGGCGTGAGGAACTAAATTTTCGAAAAAGGAACATTCTCCTTGGTTTTGGTTTATCACCTTTTTCAGGCCTTGGAGATTACTTACGAAAAAGGAACCCCCCCAGAGTCCATAGTTAAGCTATTTTCAGACTCCCTAAAATTGTAAATATCGTTGAGTGACCTTGTTCCTTTCACACTCGTTAAATTGGTCCAGAAGAACATCTACTTGGCATGAGTTTAACCCTTTTTTATAGCCAGTAGATTATTGCAAAAAAAGGCACGCCTTGAGAGACTTGTATTTCCCGCAGAGTTCTCCTCAATTATATTTTATAAATTTTTGGGACTAGGAGACTAAATTCAGAAAAAGAATGTGAGTCCATAGTTAATCTCTTTTGAGACTCCTTAAAATTGAAAATATCGTCGAATTATATTGTCTCAATCACACTCGTTAAAATGATTTTGAAAAATTAACTCCCTAGAGTCTTGTTTTGACATTTTTCAAACACTCTAAACATGAAAAACCACTGATCTTACCTTTTTGGGCTCATAAAAATTTACATGGAAGGAGTCTTATTGTGTGATGCTTAATTGCATTGAGGGTCTCATATTTATGTCTTTGGCCTAATTTTGGATCCATGTTGGTCTCAACTGAACCTTTAAATCATTCCTTATACGCAAGCCTTGCAACACTTTTTTCCTCTGTGACCTGACATCGTGACCCATGGAGGAATTTTCCCTGAGTGTCCTTATCCTGCACATGTCTCCTTGCCCTGAGCATCATTATGTTACATGCACTTGGAACCGGTTTTATTTCTTGTGACACTCATTCCTCCTTTGTAATGTAGCATTATTTTATTCTTTTTCAAGCTCATTAAAAAATTGGAAAAGACAAAAAATAAAATATTCCAAAAAGAGGGGACAGGAAATATACATTCTTTTTTTCGGCAACAATAAAATCGCCCTTGGAAAAAGAACATCTTTTTTTTTGTTCATCAAGCATTGGGATATAGTATGACCTTAGGAAGCTATTATCGCTACATAGATCTGTGTCCTCCTCCATTTGGTTACTCTTCCAAGCATATGGAGAGTTTGTGGTGCCTCCTACATGACAAACTTGTGTCAATATTACACTGCCCGAGTCTGATCATCCTTCATGATTTTTTCCAAGGGAAATTTTATCCAACCTGATTCATCCATTCTTCATTTTGTCTCTTGACTTCAATGAGTTGGCCATCCTATGAATCTAGTTAAGTCCAGATTCAAAATCGATGAAGTTCTGTGCCTGATCATTGAGATCCTCCAGTATTTTCTTGACGGCTTGTCGAAGACCTTAGAGTAGTGAGTCTTACACTCCTATTATACTCCTACATGAGAGATTGAATATATTGAAGTTGTTGTTTGAGCTATGAAGTCCTCATCTCTAGCCATAGGCATTGGTTCTTCTTGAATATGCATATTATATTATAGATGAATATCATTGAATGATTTTGAGCTGTAGATATGTTGTGTATTGCTCACGGATACACTTAGTATAGAAATTTTCTATGACATGGATATGCAATGTACTTGATTGAAAGCCATGATTAGTTCATCTCGAGCATAGGTATGGACACCTCAGAGACATTATTGTTGTATTGCAGATGGCACCCCCCGGAATCTAATCCCGGGCTCACTCGACTTTGTGCATTCTCATTGGTAAAGATATTATAATGTATTTCAGCAATTAGTTTCTCTTCTAACCTTGTACATTAGGGGCATCTGTTATATCCCTAAAATTCCCTACCTATGCATACATGGAATTTTACTTTCTAGTTGCACAATTTTCCAAACTACTATTGAGGAACTCTCTTTAAAAAACACTTTTTTGGAGCATGTAAGTGCCCTTCTACTCTACTGCATGCATACAAATTCTATATGAACACTAAGCATCCCACTTACATATTCTTGCTACATGCTAAACAACCCGCGTTTACCTCCAAAATTTGCAAAAAATAAAAAGATGCAAGGAATTTGGTGGAGTTTACAAGCTATCGTGGGTTTTCCAACCAATTCACTTGTTGTAGCCCATCCCGAAACTGAATAACTATAATTTTTTCATATAAAATGAGGTCTTGGGATCCCATTCCATAATCAACCATTAGAACATTGAAACTCGTCCCAAATCCCTTTCCCTCCTTGCCGTAGTATTTGAAACCCCTTCTGAGTGTTGTCGCAATATTCCCTCTCTAGCCTTTACTCATATACAATCTCTTCCCTTTCCCTGAAGTTATTAGCTTATTGTGAGAGAAAGATATGGGATAGTGCACTTGGAGCAACATTAAGAGGATCCCGGACCAAGTTCATGGAGCGTTGACCTACAAAGGTTGCAATTTTTTATCTTTGGATTTGAATAAAATAATCTTTTTCCTGTCTTAGATGACATCTTTATGTTTTTCATTTGATTTATGCATAATGGTTTATATCTAACCCTAATATTGATGAGTAGAGACAAAATATTTGTAGCGTTGTTTGCGTAAGTTTTATTTCAGGTCATCTTTGGGAGGAGACTTGCAGCCTAGGAGATACAAAGCTGGAGGTGGTCGACAACAAACATTGGACCAGAGGTAATACTTCTGACCTACTTTCCTATTGCTTCCTATTCATCTATTTAGAGTGTTTGGGATAGTTTAGGAATCATAATTTCTTTTAAGGGATATCATATCTCTACCTATACTTTGACCCTGGTATAGTAATAGGTGTATTTTCCCCGCTAGTAGTAGGCTCTTATCCTTGTCTTGTTAACATTTCATTTATATAGCATACTTGGGATTAGAGTTGATTTATGAATTTCATTCCATATGTTGTAGTTTACCCCTTTCCATAGAGATATTTTCCTCGTAACACCACCTTGACTTTGGCCGCCTTGACCTCGACCATATTAGTTATTTCTTCTTCTATAGCCACTATTCTGGTCTCTTTCTTTTGTATGATACACGGTGTGCACATTTTTCCTATTCCTTGCATTTAATTGACATTCAAATGTTCTATGGATATGAGATTCACAGATATGGCACCATTTGGTGTTTTTCAAGTTATGTGGATAGTTTTTCACATAATGGACGATCAAAATTTCACATATATTGCAATATTTCTCAGTTTTCACTTGTCTTTCATCTGTTTTTCCAGTCACTTGATCATTGAGGCTGCAAATGTCTTTTGTTTTTCCATATTTATAGTATACAATACACCAATTCTCATTTCTTCTTCAAGTCAAGTTTTTTATAGTTTGATGTAGTTGTTCTAGTTTTTCCTCTAGCTTTTTTTTTGTTGTCGAAGGAGAAACAGTTCTTCTTCATCTAATTCAACGCGTTCTTATTTTGAAAGTGTGTATTCACATGTACTTATATCTTATAGGTGTAGTGGTGTTTGAATTATTGGAGTAATCCAACTACATACTATTGTACTAGTAAATTTTGATTAATGATCGATAAGACTTGGCTGAGGAGGTCTTTAAATGTTTTGTCATATTCCTGAACTGACTCTCTTGGTCTTTGATTTATCTCTTTAAATTTATGTGCAACTAAACGCATAACACATTGGGATTTGACGAATGATAGGAAGTTTTTCTTTGTGTCTTCTTTTGAATGATTTTGATTCTCTATATAATTCATAAACCATGTAAGAGTGTAGTGTCGAGGCAATGTGCCAAATCATGCCATTTATTTATCTTCATTTGTGATGTCTGTTGCATCCCTGAATTTTTCACATACGAACTAATGTCCTTTTGGATCCTCATCTCCTTCATAAATGGGAATATGTTTGAGTCCCATTGTTGTTTTCTTTTTAAGAACAATAGACTTTTGTGATGTGTTATTTATCAATATTTTCGACTAGGGTGTCAAAATGTTAGTCGATTGTTGTTGTTCCGACTCATCTGTCGGTCGTTATTCTGTTGGATGGTATTCGATAAGTAATTGTTCCTTATTTTTTATTTATTTATTTATTCAATTTGATAACTTTGATATTTATACTTGATGATATTTTGTTCCAATGAATGTGGCAGTTCGTGGATATGTTCTACTAATTTTTTTTATTCCTTTGATATGAGATCTAGTAGGGGGTTCAGTTTCATGAGATCCTTGATGTGGATGAGAGTGTCATCGAATTTATTTAAGTTTATTTCTGTCTCAACTATGAGTGTATCACGTATATTCCCATGCTCATCGATTCAATACCATAGTCTTGCATAGTCTTGCGAATTGTTCGTCGATCTGAAGCCTCTACTAGAGAAATTATTTGATTCAAGGGATACTTACTTGAATAGGAGGAGTAAATATTGTGGGTCTTGATTCTTGATAATCCATGCTCTTGGGTTGGTATTCAATTTGATTGGCACCCATGCTAGCCTCTATCAACTATATTTCATTACTTTTGTCATGGGTCACCGTGACTACTATTATTGATAGATATAGTCGATTCATGTCAGACTCAGACTTCTCACCTGCTCTATCAGAACGATCCTCCCTAAATATTTTTTGATTTGAATTCTAATTGTTCCACATATTCCATATCTGCTCTCTTTTCTTTTACCTCTTTCCTATTCTAATTTTTGGATGTCAGTCATTTTCTTGTAAACTTTCTTTCCTCTTGAAGACATTTATGATTTAGTCAAATGATCCTTGGTATGCTCTTTTTTTTTATGAGATCTCATAGATCAATCGACCCTCGATTTCCTCCTTGACTTACTCGAATTTGGTGGCGATGGCCATATTTATTGGTTCAAAAGGTATTGCTGGGCATCTTTTGTATCCTTGTACTTTGCGTCAAGTAATTCTTCCCACTTCTCATCATTTTCTTCCTATTTACTATTTGGTAGTGGTATACTTAGTCGAGTTCGGTACTCCTTTGTCGAGAAAACATTTATGGAGTAGTCTTGGGATGGTGCACAAAAAACCATTGTGTAGGCCAGTGTAGAATTTTTCTTTTACTATGACGAGGGAAGTTCGATCCTCAATATCTTGGTCTATTGTATAATATTCGACAATTATTTCAACCCACTCGTGAAATTTCATTTTTCCTCTTTTGTAATATTAAGCCCTATTTTTTCACCAAGAGCTAATTTACACATTATCAGATTTGTTAATGTACTCGAATATGGATTCTAGTATAGCCTTCGGAAATCGTTCATGATTCTCTGATAAAAATCACGATCTCTCTTCTGATAGCACGAGGTTGTTTATACTTGTGTAATTCTTGATGTATTTTTCAATTTTTTTCGCTCCCACCATTCATGCATGTCTTATAAAGTGATCCTCTTTGTGATCCTCTACATGGCTAGGTTCGGAAGTACCAGCAACGAAACCAATTTTGCAATCTAGGGAAAAGTAGGGAACGTTATCAATATTCCATCACATAAGTAAGAAAATCATAGAGGTTACATACATATACCCATAAGCAAAGACATACAAAAAGTAGTGGAAGCCCAAGAAACAACACTTTGTTATATATGTGTCAATACAACACAAAAGAGACACTTTCCTTGATACAAGATCATCTATTTATACATACATGTTCAGTTACCAGGAAATTGCAACTACTTAACTTCCTTGGTCAGTCGAATTAATAGATACTTCAAAGGACTTGTAATTCTAACTTCGACAGTCAATCGACTAATTCTTAGTCGATTGTCGGGTCTAGTCAACATAGTCGACTAGCCCTTATAATATGATCCTTTTTTATTAATAGAGAAAAAATTGGTTGGTCAACCCTCATTATAAGGAGCCCATATGTATTTAATATTGCCTATGGATAGATATATATTGAGTAGAAGGTTATGTATTGTTTTTTCAAGAATTGTTATTGTATTTGGAGCAATTCTCTTGGAGGTTTCCCCCTTGATCAGGAAAGTGAACATAACTCTCTATCTTTTATTATCAAATAGATATTTCTTAGGTTTTATCTCTCTTTTCTCTTGTGCTCATGGGTTTTTCAATATATCTTATGTGAATTCTTTGAATTTTTGGGGTTAATTACACCACACTACTATTATAGCAAGATTATGATTGATTGTGCATGACTATGTTTTTTGTATGTTTACTGATTTAAAAGAAAAATAAAGGACACTATATAGTTTCTCTAAGTACAATGACAAAAATAGAATTATAATATAAAAAACATGCATTTAAACACCATGGACACAATGTTTACCCTATGGAGCCCGATGTTGGAAAATATATCAAGAAATAAAGTACTATTCTTTCTTAATAACCAAAGAGTACAAGGGAACACCCAAATATTATAATGTTATTGCAAATATATGAGATAATATGCTCTTATATAGTTCCCTACATAATTGTGTTTCTTACTTTCTCTATTACCTCTCTACCTCACTTGGTTATTTCTCTACTATGGAATGTGAAATCACTATAATAGGAGTTGAACCCCTTTCCCTCCTTTTGAATCATGTTTTAATTGCTTTCCTTGCTTGTTATGGTTAGGGGTTTTGATTCTTTAATTCTTTTGTATGTCTCTAGTGGATTCACATACATTACTAACTCCACATATCATTTGGAAACTATCATGGATACTCCACTGGAACATTTCGTCACAATAGATCTTATAATATTCTGAAATCTTAGATTTATGTGGTTTATTTCCTTAGGTCCCATATTTATTATCTCTATATTATGGGTTGAGTTTAAGAAATAACTGAATTAAAAAAATGAAAGAACAAGAAAAAAATAAACACCATCCACGCAAATGAACATAAGGTTTGACCTTGGAAACCAAATATGAGACAAAAAACATCTAGAAGGTGAGGCCTATGCTCTACTCTCTTTGATTCGGTTATAAAATGCACATACAAAGGTACGAGAACTTACTATGGAGTTATATTTTGACACTATGGTCTAGAATGTTTCTCTATAATCTTCCTTCTCCTCTATTATGATCACAAAATACCACTCTCATATGTTTCTCATAACTATGGAACAAGATACCATGAAAACGAATGGAACCCCTTCCCCTCCTAGTAGCCCGATAGCCATCTAGGGGTAGGGTTTTGACTTCCTCAAACCTCAATTATGATAAGGTTTTGGACCTTAGAGAATATTATCTAAATTACACATGTATCTAGCCCCATATATGTGAGTAACGGGGGATGACATTCAATCCTCTCGTACCATGGTTGTCAACATGGGAGGTCATCTTGTGTGAAGCATAGAATTTGCATACAAGCTTTGATTGAGGAAATTATTACACCATTGGAAAGGTCTCGATATTTAGTCCATAGAATGTTTCTCCAAATTATGGTTTGGATGCAAAAAAAGTGTTTCTTTATGCCTCAAAATGGATCTAAAATATTTGAGATGATCTTTTGGGACCCAATTTTACAGAGTGGGACCAACCGCTAAAATGACGCTACAAGTTGATTCCTCCATTTTTTCCCACTTTTAAAGCATAGAGATAGAGACCAAAGGTGGAAACAAACATGCACATACCAATATACATGAGGGAGAGGAGAGTAGAGATAACACATCCGAGAGAAACAAAATGCACTTATAAAGAACACAACATTATAAGAGATTGAAGACAGATTCTCACAGAGAACCACAGTGAAAAAGTGAGTTGTAGACTCACAGATAGATGAATAAGTGAGGAGGATACTCATGTGCATCACTCTGAGTAACATAGATATTGGGAAAATAGGAAATGTTCCCGAGGATTTAATGACCACCTTAGAAGAGAGAAGACATAGATCCAAACTGGAGAAATATAGGGTTGTGGCTTGGCACTTACTGGAAATAAACTAGCATTGGTAATGGGAGGTCATCTAGGGACTGTATATCAGAGAAGGAACAAACTTGTGTAGATGAAATCCAGTTGGTAAGGTGCCTAATAAACTCATGGAGTTCCTAAGCTCATTGGGAAGAGGGAAACTTATGTTGTTTCTAGTGGAGTGAAGTAGAGTAACCTTCCTGGATCCATTTCCTAATTAGGCAGTCATTTGAATCAATCCCCTTGTAGTATCATGGATTGGCATGGGGGTGGCATGTTGTAGAAAGGAATACTGCAGTATGGACTATGGTTGGGAGGAAATGATTCCTCTCTTAATCAATTGGTTGGTTTAATATTTCACTGAATAGATAAGTTCTTTATCTTAACATGTTTGATTTATGATTGGTGATGCAATATGTTGTTTATTGTTTAAATGATGAATTGGATAAATGAAGGAATTGTTAAATTCCTGATTAAAATGGATTTTGTATGATTTCTTTCACTAATAACCTGATAAATATGAATAGTTCAGTAAGGAGTGTTAACATAAAGCGTGTCCCTGTGAAAACTGCAAGACTTCAAAATAGAAAGCTTGCAAGATACAAACCTTCATTGGATGAGTGGTGGAAGAAGACCCTTGTACCTAGGAATTTATATGTTTACTTAGGGATCCTTAGCCTGTGAAGACACCTGAATTGAAATGGAAATTTTGTAGGATATGCAAATCTTCAACTAGGTTGGAGGTGAAAGTTCCTTAACTAGTTTTATAGTCAAACACCAAGCTTAAGGAATTCTGGTAAAGCCTCAGGGAATAATTCTGAATATATCTTGAACTGTTAAGTATTGAATCATACTTTTACCTTGAATAAAATATGTTCTTTGATTTGGGATGAATGGTAGTCATATATTCAACACAATGAGGTGATCCCGAATATTGATCGAAATGTTGGGTCATCAAAATGTTTGAGTCTAAGGTTGTATGGGAACTCTGATGGGGAAGGATCCAAGTCAAGGAGAGTCATTGATCCATTGGAAGGTGAGGTGGTGACCATTGATGACCCTTGCGAGGAGTGTAATTATGTTTGGAGGAAGACTATAGGAGGCCTAGGAAAAAGGGCTTAAGATGGGAGTTTGACGACAAGGGATTTTGAGGACCGTTGTTGGACAGGAATTTTGAATAACTAATTTTTTATGAGCGTGTGAAAATGTAGGAAGGAAAAGAAGCATGTAGGTGCAAAGAAAGGAAAATAAGAATATAAGCACAAACAAAGGAAAATATGTTAGAAAAATAGGACCACAGAGCAATAAAATAAAACAAATGTGGAAACAAAACACAGAAGATACACAATACAAGAGAGACACAGATTTACGTGGTAAACCCGGTGTGGGCTACGTCCACCAGAGAAATTTATAGGTCCTTCCTTTATTATTATCTAGCAAATGAAGGGATACAACCTACAACAAAACCCGTTGTAACTTCCTTTTCTTTCTCTCACAATCTCCTCTCTCAGAATACCATCCTCGCCATAATGCATAGCCACAATACATTTCCCTCATAACAGAGGGTTTCCTTCTAGGGAAAAAAACCCTAACATAATTTCTACTGTTAGATATGTGACCTTATAATGAACGGTCTAGATTTATAATGAAATTACAATATACATTTACAAGGCAATTTTTCCTTCAGGGGCTTCACCCCCTAACCCCGCAGAGGGGGTACCCCCCCTCTACACTCCCCCGCGTGGAAGAGTGTACATACTTCTGGGGTGTAAAGTCTTCATGGGGTATAAACATGGCTGAAAATAAGGACCTCTGAATCAGGAACATAATCAGGCTCCACAACCAACAATCTCCCACTTGGAGACTGATCTCAACAACTCCACTGCTACTGTATATGCTGGACTCTGAACCTTCTTGGACCTGGAAAATTTATCATCTTCATCTTCATTCTTGAAGACCAACTGAAACTGAGCAAGAACTCAGTTTCTCTTTGGTTACTCCCTTTGTTAACATGTCTGTAGGATTCTGGCTAGTATGTATCTTTTCCAACTTCAAATTTCCATCTTCCAAGGAGGATTGTATGAAGTGGTACCTCAAATGTATATTCTTAGTATTTGAATGGAAGGTTGAGTTCTTTGCCATATTAATTGCACTCTCACTGTCACAACACAACCTGCTATTCTCCTACTTCTTTCCTAATTCCTCCATAAACCTTTGTAACCAAATCATCTCTTTACTAGCCTCTGTAGAAGCAACATACTCTACCTCTATTTTTGAAAGTGCAACAACCTTTTGTAGTTTTGAAATCCAACTTATTGCTATTCCACCTATAGTAAAAACATACTCTATGGTGCTCC
>WSFP011363603.1:0-32671 GCA_009831015.1 Picea engelmannii
GTCGGGAACATATCGTGACCGTCGGATTTCCTAACTACAAATGCATACTAATGCATACTAAAGAAACACACTTTTACCTAACGACATATTAGACCAAGTAGATCTTAACTAACTCCTAAGTGTCTAAATATCCTAACAGTTCATCCTTATTTTTGGTTTCCTAACATGTTTTTAATCCTCTTTCATTTAAATGTGATGGGTACATATAGAAGGATGAATGTCTTTATTATCTTTATAATCCCATGCAAAATATTCAATATTTATTTTTAGTACATCTAACCATTTTGTTTCTCACTGACTAGTGAGATTTTTGTTGATTTTGAGTGTTTTTGCAGGGTTGATTTCTATGGTTTTGATAGTTGGATCTTGTATCTCAAGAATAAACAGATATTCCATAATTCGATGTTATTTTTTGCAGATACTTTAGATATGTTATCATCATTTATCCCTTCTATTTTCACATCTTCCGGATATTGATTTTGTAGAAAATATTCAAGGAAGGTGTCCTCATCAATTGTACTATCAGCCAAGGAAGTCTGAATTGTGTAAATGGGGTATGAAGTTGTTGTTGGAGATAATTCACACACACCTAATATTTATTTTTCCTATGTTTATTAGTCATTATTTAGTCTCCTATAGTTTAGGGAGAATATTCATCTTCCTACATTCTAGGAGAATATTCTCTTCAGTCCAGACTTTAGTTTGACCAATTGAGTGGAGTCTAGATGTCACATTGGGATTATCACCAGATAATGCGCATTGTCCTTGGGATTATCATTAGACTAACACATTACTCATGATTCCCTGATCTCCTCCTCACTTCACTTTGTTTCAGTCAGTTAAATGAATATTGAGAGACTAGTTAACTAAGACTAGGTGGTAGTTTACTACCGTAACTATCGGTCTGTGTCCAGATCACTCTAGACCACCACCATGGCACATTTTTTCTCCCACGGTGTGAATTAGTTGAGTAATACAAATTATATCATGTGCAAATTATCATTCATTCATTTGGTTAATGAAAATTATTTGTTTTCACTCTCTCTGTTGGATTATTGAGAGGGGGGGTGAATCAGTAATAGATCAATTATCCTTTTTAACCACAAAATGAAATTGTTATATCAATGTATCATTATCATCCAATAGTTTCAGAGTAAATAAACAATGAACTAATGAGAAATCATACACATACACAGTACACCAGTGTTTTTACATGGAAACCCAAAGGGAGAGAAAACCACATAATGTTTTTTCTTATATGTCTTTAAGAATTACATTCATTGGAAGCACCAACTTCCTTTGTTTTCCAGCTACAACTAGAAGGAGGATCCAACCCCCTAGTTTCTCAGGCTACAACCTGAGGGAAGATCCAACTCCCCAATTCTTTGGCTACAACCAGAAGGAGGCTACAACCCCCTATGTTCTCCAGCTACAACCAGAAGGTGGCTACAACCACCTGTCCTTGCCCCGTCCAGCCTCCTTGAAATATAAGTAGAATGATGGAACCCTTATCACACTATCACTATGATATATACTGCTGTAAACATGTAGAAATCAACCTGCACCAAACAACCTGTAGCAACCTGTACCAATAACCTGTAATCAACCTGTACCATAAACAAGTGCATCAACCATGTACCAACCTGTACCTCAACCTGTACCATCAATGAGTGCATCAACCATGCACCAAGTATGTACCAATCATGCATCAAATACACATAAACTATGACTCATCAATATGTACAAACATCATCAACTATACACCTCATGTATGTGCCAACTCTTCAACTACTTGTCTCAACCATGTACCCAACATGTACTTCAACCAAAATCCCTCCTCAATTTCATAATCCAAATATCATTTGTAACTCTGTAATAGACCTGGTGTATATGATCACATACATGCAAACCTTCCTTAACTTTAACGACAAGAGACTATTATTTTCATCAAACTTTACTTTAGTCTCACATGACTAATTTTGGATTAGACATCAACCCTAACTTGAAATAATCATAACTATGTACTTGTAATGAATAAAGATCTGAAAATAGTACACAATGTTCTTTAGTGTCTTTTATGCAATTCCTCTAAGTTTCACTATTTGGAACCTCTCAGAAAATGATTTATAACAAAAATGGCATACCTTGTTGAATTCTGGCTTATTCTAGAGAGATAACTTGTAGACCGCGCCCCGCACAGAATATTTGTTCTATTAATATGAAAATTGTACAATGGATACTACATACTGTACTCTAACCAATACATTTGGTCTTATTGTATTTGGATCTATTATGAATAATTTATGATGTTATTACCTGAAACACTTGTTTTAGACTAGTTTCAGGAGTAGCCACAAACCCTATTTTCCACGACGTGTAACTCCACAAATACAATGACCCACTAGCTGAAATTTTTATCACAGATACTTGGATATGTTTCGTCAATGGCCTCCAGATTTAGCAGTCTGAATCATTTTAGAAAAAAATTTATTGTGAAAATGGTGAGATGACCTGTAAATAACATACCTTAGAAAGCATCATCAAAAGAATTTATCCTCCCTTGAATTTTGGCCTTATTTACTTCATCTTCCCTATGAAATTCGACTTAGATATCCTTTGGTTACCTCATTCACTTGTAGATATTAAATATGCTCAAGTTTGATTAAAAATGAGAGACCCTTGCCTCTTATTTATACTTTCAGATAGCTTCCTCAAGAGGTTACCTTCTAACCATCTTAACCCACTTTCCTTATTTTAGGGCTAACCCACCTCTAACCACTTGTCCACTTAGTATTTCTCCATTAACTTTATTATTTAAATAATTTATTTTGTATCCACTTTGACTTATAGTACACTCATCACTTCACTTTATTATTTAAATTACCTTCTAACCATCTTAACCTGCTTTCCTTATTTTAGGGCTAACCCACTTCTAACCACTTGTCCACTTAGTAATTTATCCATTAACTTAATTATTTAAATAATTTATTTTGTATCCACTTTGAATTATAGTACACTCATCACTTCACTTTATTATTTAAATAATTTCTTCGTTGCAACTATTTTGACTACTTTGACCTTTCGGGGATTCTAGATGACTAATGAGGATTCTCCAACTTCACATGGCCATAACTCTCTAATCATGAGGAGTTATGTGGCATTCCACATACCACCAGAAATGGCATCACATGTACTATCCATCTAGAATAGTCTTACTTGAAAATATATCAAAACTCATACCATTATCCATAAAAAAAACTTGGGTCCCTTAACCAAACCTTTGTGCTACCAGAATTCACTACCAGACTTTCTTCAAGGGTTGAAATCAATTAAAACCAACCCAATTAATCAACAATATCCCCCTTAATTTTCATTAATGGAAACACTCTGATGCAATACTGAATTCATATCACTCATGCTCCCCCTGTGACCATTGCTCCCCCTGGAACCATGCCTCTATGCTCTTTCTCCAAGCATTTACCTTTGTATATGATAAATCTCTCCCCCTTTGTCATCAATGGAAAAGCTATATTTCCATCTGAGGCTTCTCCCACTGACCGAACTCTTCCTGAAACTGATCTCCCAACCTAAATTGTCCTATTTATGGTGATTCTTCATGTAAATCTAAGACATATAAGATAAGCATTAAAAAGCATTTATTTTGGAGTAGAAATTACTTCGGGACTCTGGCGAAGATACTCAAAGGTTTCCCGTGTAAGCAATTTTGTAAATATGTCTGCCACTTTTTCTTTTGTACCCACATATTCAACTCTGATGTTCTTCTTTGAACTTGTTCCCGTAGAAAGTGATACTTGATTGGCATGTTCTTTGTCTTGGAGTGCATCACTGGGTTCTTTGAGATACTGATGGCACTTGTATTATCACAATAGATTGGAATGGGCTCATCATACTCAACCTGTATATCTGTTAGAGTTTGATTCATCCATAAAACCTATGTACAACATGTTGTTGCTACAATATACTCTTCTTCGGTTGTAGATAAGGATATTGATGATTGTTTCTTGCTTATCCATGATACTAAACACTCACCCAAGTAGAAATTTTCTCCACTGGTGCTTCATTGGTCATCAATGCAACCTTCACAATCTGCATTTGTGTAGGCAATAAGTGATAGATCCTTTCCTTTTGGATACCATAATCCAAATTCTTATGTTCCTTTGAGATATATGAAAATCCTCTTCACTACTGATTCCTTTGGTGCTACCTGAAATCGTGACACCTGTCCAACTAACTGCATTACATCTAGTCTGGATGTTGTCACATATAGTAAGCTACCAATCATTGACTTGTATTGCCTTTGGTCTGTAGACTTTGAATCATCATATTTTCTCAATTTGCAACTAGTTTGCATAAGAGTAGTAATTGGTTTGCAATCTTCCATTCCAAACCTATTTAGCATTTCTATGATATACTTGGTCTGAGAAATAAAATTTCCTTGGTTGATTTAACGTATCTTGATGTAGAGGTTGTTGTCTACACTTCCTTTTTTGAACCCTGCATGTTGTATATATTTATCCAGTCTAGAGTACCATGCTCTAGGAGCTTGTTTTATACCATACAAGGCCTTATTCAATTTACACACATAATTTGTGTTCTCTGACAACTGAAATCCTTCTGGTTGTTCAATGTAGACTTATTCTTCAACTTCCCTATTCAGAAAAGTTGATTTCACATCCATATCTGTCCATAATGTTCAAGACTCTGCTATAGAACTATCCATAATTTTGACTCATATGTCACTGTCCTATCATGAAGTACTATTACAATTAATTAATCTATCATATTGTACTTATGCTAATTGAATGAACTGAATCTATCTACTCAAATTTTGCAAGATGATAGAAGGATGGTTCTCTAGTCTGTATTAGCTACTACATAGACTCTCCCTATCTATTATTCATATTATCTGGGAGTCTCTAAGCCGGATGGATCAGAACAATTCCTTCTTTGAAGTGTATTCATCATCATCTTCATTAGTAGATTCATCATCTCTTTGAGCTTTGAATTCTTTCTTTCTGTATGTGGATTCATTTTTCACTACAATGCTTGAAAGTACAATCTCTTGAACCTATTCCTTATTCACCTGTCCTTCTTTTCTTTCAGTTATTTTCCAAACCTTTATGTATCTCACATCTTTCTTTTTCTCTGTAGAATTTTCTTCATCTAGTTTTATTACCAATATTTCCATCACTGGGACCTAGTCTTTGTTCACTTTTTCTTCGTGTTTTCTTATCCATACTTTCTTATATCTGATATCAATGTTCTCTTTCATGGAAGTATCGATCATGACTCTACAATCACTAGTTATGTGTCCATAGTTATAAGATTTGTAACATTCAATGTTACATGGGGACACATAGGCACTTATTGCTTGAAGATTTATTTTATAATCCTTGCAATCTGCAACCTTATGTCCAAAATTAGTACAATAAAAACAGTGACCATAAAAGAAATTTGCATACCTGTGAGTGAATGATCTTCTTTGTGGTGTAGTCTTTCAGAATTTCTTCCTTGACTGATCATGATCATGATTGAATCTTCTTTTTGGATTGAACATGGATGGTATTCTTGAATATGTATCTTCAATATTTCTATTATATTCTGGTTGACCATTATTCCTTCCTTTGAGTACTACTGCATAACTCTTTCTATTTTCTTCATTCTTCTTTTCTAGCAACCTAGAGTGCTTCTCTTCATTCTGTATAACTAATGTGGATGTTTCTGTCTCTTCAATGTTCTTGTTGAGCTTGACGATTTTACTTTTCAATGTGACAACTTCTTCTTCAAGCTTCTCAACCTCTTCTTCTTTCTTCATTATCTAAGACTTCATGACTTCTTTTGTTCTTTTCGTTTCTTCAGGCTGAATTTTTAATGTGATTATTTCTTCTTCAAGTCTTTTCTCTTCTTGGACAAAATCTACCTCAATATTGTTTAGAACGTTAGTTCTTTCCTTAAGATGATATGCCAATATCTTGTTTGTCATTTCTTCTTCTTCCTTCTGTGCTGTTATGTTGGCTTCCAAATATGTCTTTTGATATTAAATATTTTCTTCAATCTTTCTGGATTATTATAGTTCAGTTCTTAAGTTCTCGATGACATGTTGGGATTCTTAAAAAATGTTAAAATTTTCCTTTTGTTTCATCAATTCTTTCTTGAGTGACTTGTTTTCTTCTCTTAGTTCATCTAAATCACTAATCAATTCTGCTTCATAATTGTCTTCCTTTTCAATTAGTTTTTTCTGTCTCATTTCCTTCATGGCATTCTATTTCAAGATGTCCACATTTTTCACAATTAAAGAGAAACAACACACCTTTGGTGATTATGTACTCTTCATCTTCTGAATCTGTTTGACATGGTGAACATAATTTGTCTTGATCTGTATCTGCATTTTCTTTGGCATTTTTTGAATCTGCGATGGGTAAAAAATATATGCCATGTAACTTATCCCAAAGTTATTTGGATGATGAACATTTACCAACCTTTTCTCTTACCGGATCAGGTAATCCTTCCCAGATGAAATCCATTGCTATTTTTTTATTCTTTTTCAATTCCTTCTTGGCTGCAGTCTTTTCCCTTTTTGAACTATCATATCTTGTAACAACTGATAGCCAAATATAATTCCCTTTGCATGTAAAAATACTTTTTTCCTTCCACTCCACATCTCATAATTTAAACCATTCCGACCATTGAACAATGGTACTCCATTATAATAATAATCCATGATCTCTTTCCAGTGGTTAAACTGTTTCCTGAAGGAACCAACTCTTATGCCAATTGTTGGATTACTGAGAGGGGGGGTGAATCAGTAATAGAGAAATTATCCTTTTTAACCACAAAATGCAAGTGTTATATCAATGTAGCATTATCATACAATAGTTGCAGAGTAAATAAATAATGAACAAATGAGCAATCATACACGTACACAGTACACCCATGTTTTTACGTGGAAACCCAAAGAGGGAGAAAACCACTAAATGTTTTTTCTTATATGTCTTTAAGAATTACATTCATTGGAAGCACCAACTTCCTTTGTTTTCTAGTTACAACTAGAAGGAGTTTCCAATCCCCTAGTTTCTCAGGCTACAACTTGAGGGAAGATCCAACTCCCCAATCCTCTAGCTAAAACTAGAAGGAGGCTACAACCCCCTATGCTCTCCGGCTACAACCGGAAGGTGGCTAAAACCACATGTCCTTTCCTTGTCCAACTGCCGTAAAATATAAGTAGAATGATGGAACCACTATCACACTAACACTGTGAGATATACTGTTGTAAACCTGTACCAATCAACTTGCACCAAATAACCTGTAGCAACCTATACCAATAGCCTGTAATCAACCTGTACCATAAACAAGTGCATCAGTCATGCACGAACTTGTATCTCAACTTGTACCATTAACGAGTGCATCGACCATGCACCAAATATATACCAATCATGCATGAAATACACATAAAATATGACTCATCAATATGTACCAACATCATCAACTATACACCTCATGCATGTGCCGACTCATCAACTATTTGTCTCAACCATGTACCCAACATGTACCTCAACCAAAATCCCTCATCAATTTCATCATCCAAATCCAATTTGTAACTCTATAATAGACCTGGTGTATATGATCACATACCTGCAAACCTTCCTTAAATTTAACAACAAGACACTAGCATTTTCATCAAACTTTACTTATTCTAGAGAGTGAACTTGTAGAGTGTGCCCCGCACGAAATATTTGTTGTATGGATTTGAAAATTTTTCAAATAATACTACAGACTGTACTCTAACCAATATATTTGGTATTACTGAAATTGGATCTATTATGAAGAAGTTATGATGTTTTTACCCGAAACACCTATTTTAGACTAGTTTCAGGACTAGCCACAAACCCTATTTTCCACGCCGTGTAACTCCAAAAATACAACGAACCACAAGCTAATTTTTTTATCACAGATACTTGGATATGTTTCCTCAATGGCCCCTAGATTTCGCAGTCGGAATCATACTAAAAACAAATTTATCGTGAAAATGGTAAGATGACCTGTAAATAACATACCTTAGAAAGCATTATCAAAAGAATTTATCCTCCCTTGAATTTCGGCCTTCTTTACTTCACCTTCCCTCTGAAATTCACCTTAGATATCCTTTGGTTACCTCAGTCACTTGTAGATATTCAATATGCTCAAGTGTGATTAAAAATGAGAGACCCTTGCCTCTTATTTAAACTTTCATGTAGCTTCGTCAAGGGGTTACCTTCTAACCATCTTAACCCACTTTCCTTATTTTAAGGCTAACCCACTTCTAACCACTTAGTATTTCTCCATTAAGTTTATTATTTAAATTATTTCTTTTGTATCCACTTTGCCTTATAGTACACTCATCACTTCACTTTATTATTTAAATTACATTCTAACCATCTTAACCCACTTTTCTTATTGTAGGGCTAACCCACTTCCAACCACTTGTCCACTTAGTAGTTTCTCCATTAACTTTATTATTTAAATAATTTATTTATATCCGCTGTGAATTATAGTACACTCATCACTTCACTTTATGTTTTAAATACTTTCTTCTTTGCAACCACTATGACTATTTTGACCTTTTGGGGCTTCTAGATGACTCATGAAGGTTCTCCAACTTCACATGGCCATAACTCTCTAACCGTGAGGAGTTATGTGGCGTTCCACATACCAAAGGAAATGGAACGACATGTACTATCCATATACAATAGTATTATTTGAAAATATATCAAAACGCATACCATTATCCATCAAACAAACTTGGGTCCATTACCCAAACCTTTGTTCTACTAGAATTCTCTACCAGATTTTCTTCAAGGGTTGAAATCAATTACAACCAACCCAATTAATCAACAATCTCCCCCTTTGGAATTGATGGAAACATTCAGATGAAATACTAAACTCATATCACTCATGCTCCCACTGTGATCATCGTTCCCCCTAGAACCATGCCTCTGTGCTCTTTCCCCAAGCATTTACCTTTGTATATGATAAATCTCTCCCCCTGTGTCATCAATGGAAAGGGTATCTTTCCATCCAAGACTACTCCCCCTGACTGAAATCTTCCTGAAATGGATCTCCCAACTCGAACTATCCTCCTTATGGTGCTTCCTCATGTAAATCTAAGACATATAAGATAAGCATTCAAAATCATTCATTTTTTATTAGAAATTACTCTAAGTCTCTGGCGAAGATTCTCAAAGGTTTCCCGTGGAAGAGGTTTTGTAAAGATGTCTGCCACTTGTTCTTTTGTGCCCACATATTCAACTGATGTTCTTCTCTGCAACTTGTTCCCATAGAAAGTGATACTTGATTGGAATGTTCTTTGTCTTGGAGTGCATCACCAGGTTCTTTGAGATATTGATGGTGCTTGTATTATCACAATAGATTGGAATGGGCTCATCATACTCAACCTGTATATCTGTCAGAGTTTGTTTCATCCATAGAACCTATGTAAACCATGTTGTTGCTGCAATATACTCTGCTTCGGCTGTAGATAACGATATTGATGATTGTTTCTTTCTTATCGATGATACTAAACACTCACCCAAGTAGAACGTTGTTGCACTGATGCTTCATCGGCCATCAATGCAACCTTCCCAATCTGCATCTGTGTAGGCAATAAGTGATAGATCCTTTCCTTTTGGATACCATAATCCAAACTCTTATGTTACTTTGAGATATCTGAAAATCCTCTTCACTGCTAAGACATGTGATTCCTTTGGTGCTGCTTGAACTCGTGCCACCTGTCCAACTACCTACATTACATATAGTCTGGATGTTGTCACATATTGTAAGCTACCAATCATTGACCTATATTGCCTCTGGTTTGTAGACTTTGAATCATCATCTTTTCTCACTTTGCAACTAGTTTCCATAGGAGTGGTAACTAGTTTTCAATATTCCATTCCGAACCTATTTATCATTTCTATGATATACTTAGTTTGAGAAATACAAATTCCTTTGTTGATTTGACATATCTTGATGTAGAGGTTGTTGTCTGCACTTCCTTTTCTGAACCCTGCCTATTGTAGATATTTATCCAGTCTAGAGTACCATGCTCTAGGAGCTTGTTTTAGACCATACAAGGCCTTCTTCAATTTACACACATAATTTGCATTCTCTGACAACTTAAATCCTTCTGGTTGTTCAATGTAGACTTCTTATTCAAGTTCCATGTTCAGGAAAGCTGATTTCACGTCCATATTTGTCCATGTTGTTTAAGACTCTACTACACAACTGTCCATAATTTTGACTCATATGTCACTATACTATCATGAAGTACTAATACAACTTATTAATCTATCATATTGTACTTCTACTAATTGAATGCACTGAATCTGTCTACTCAAATTATGCAAGCTGCTCGAAGGATGGGTCTCTGGTTTGTCTCAGCTACAATATAGACTCCCCTTGTCTATTATTCATATTATCTGAGAGTCTCTAATTCATATGGATCAGAAGAATTCCTGCTCTGAAGTGTATTCATCATCATATTCATTAGTAGATTCATCATCTCTCTGAGCTCTGACTGCTTTATTTCTTTCTGTGGATTCATCTTTCACTACAATGCCTGAAAGTATAATCTCTTGAACCTGTTCCTTATTTACATATCCTTATTTTCTTTTAGTTATTTTCCAAACCTTTATGTATCTCACATCTTTCTTTTCCTCTATAGAATTTTCTTCATCTCATTTTATTGCCAATCTTGCAATCTCAGGGACTTGGTCTTTGTTAACCTATTCTTCATGTTTTCTTATCCATACTTTCTTATATCTAATATCAATGTTCTCTTTCATGGAAGTATCAATCATGCTTCTACAATCACTAGCTATGTGTCCATAGTTATAACATTTATAACATTCAATGTTACGTGGGGCCGCGTAGGCACTTCTTGCTTGAACATTTCTTTTGTAATCCCTGCAATATACAACTTTATGTCCAAAATTAGTACAATAAAAACAATAACCATAAAATAAATTTACATACTTGGGAGTGAATGATCTTCTTTGTGGTGTAGTATTTCTGAATTTCTTCCATGACTAATCATGATCATGATTGAAGCTTATTTGTGACTTGAACATGGATGGTCTTCTTGAATATGTATATTCAATAGTTTTATTAGATTCTGGTTGACCGTGATTCCTTCCTTTGAGTACTTCTGGATAACTCTTTCTATTTTCTTCATTCTTCATTTCTAGCAACCTAGAGTGATTCTCTTCATTATCTATAACTGATGTGGATGTTTATTTCTCTCCAACATTTTTGTTGAGCTTGACAATTTTTCTTCTCAATGTGACAAATTCTTCTTCAAGCTTCTCAACCTCTTCTTCTTTCTTCATTATCTGAGACTTCATGACTTCTTATGTTCTTTTCGCTTCTTCAAGCTGAATTTTTAATGTGATTATTTCTTCTTCAAGTCCTTTCTCTTCTTGGCCAAACTCTGCCTCAAGATGGGTTAGATCGTTAGTTATTTCCTTAAGATGATCTGTCAATATCTTCTCTCTCATTTATTCTTCTTCCTTTTGTGCTACTATGTTGGCTTCCAAATACTGCTTTTGATATTCAATATTTTCTTCGATCTTTCTGGCTTCTTCTAGCTGAGTTCTTAAGTTCTTAATGACCCATTGGGCTTCTTAAAAAATGTGAACATTTTCCTTTGTTTCATAAATTCTTTTTTTAGTGACTTGTTTTCTTCTCTTAGTTCATCTAAAGCACTAATCAATTCCGCTTCATAATTGTCTTCCTTTTCAATTAGTTTTTCTGTCTCATTTCCTTCATGGCATTCTATTTCAAGATGTCCACATTTTTCACAATTAAAGCAAAACAACATACCTCTCGTGATTATGTACTCTTCATCTTCTAAATCTATTTGGCATGGTGAAAACAATTCTTCTTGATCTGTATCTGCAACTTATTTGGCATTTTTTGAATCTGCGATGGGTGAATAATATTTGTCATGTAACTTATCCCAAAGTTATTTGGATGATGAACATTTACCAACCTTTTCTCTTAACGGATCAATTAATCCTTCCCAGATGAATCCATTGCTATTTTGTTATTGTTCTTCAATTCCTTCTTGGCTGCAGTCTTTTCCCTTTTTGAGCTATCATATCTTGTAGCGACTGATAGCCAAATATAATGCCTTGTGCCTGTAAAAACACTTTCATCCTTCCACTCCACATATCATACTTTAAACCATTCTGACCATTGAACAATGGTACTCCATTCTCAGAATAATCCATGGTCTCCTTCCAGTGGTTAAACTGTTTCCTGAAGGAACCAACTCTGATACCAATTGTTGGATTACTGAGAGGGGGGGTGAATCAGTAATAGAGAAATTATCCTTTTTAACCATAAAATGAAAGTGTTATATCAATGTAGCATTATCATCTAATAGTTGTAGAGTAAATAAACAATGAACAAATGAACAATCATACACATACACAATACACCAGTGTTTTTACGTGGAAACCCAAAGCGGGATAAAACCACATAATTCTTTTTCTTATATGTATTTAAGAATTACATTCATTGGAAGCACCAACTTCCTTTGGTTTCCAGCTGCAACTGGAAGGAGGCTCCAATCCCTTAGTTTCTCAGGCTACAACCTGAGGGAATATCCAACTCCCCAATTCTTTGGCTACAACTAGAAGGAAGCTACAACCCCCTATGTTCTTTGGCTACAACCACCTGTCCTTGTCTCGTCCAACCACCCTAAAATATAAGTAGAATTATGGAACCACTATCACACTATCACTATGATATATACTGTTGTAAACTTGTACCAATCAACCTGCACCAAAAAACCTATAGCGACCTTTACCAATAACCTGTAATCAACTTGTACCATAAACAAGTGCATCAACCATGCACCAGCCTATACCTCAATCTGTACCATCAATGGGTTCATCAACCATGCACCAAATATGTACCAATCACACATCAAATACACATAAACTATGACTCATCAATATGTACCAACATCATCAACTATACACCTCATGTATGTGCCAACTCATCAACTACTTGTCTCAACCATATACCCAACATCTACCTCAACAAAAATACCTCATCAATTTCATCATACAAATCTGATTTGTAACTTTGTAATAGACCTGGTGTATATGATCACATACTTGCAAACCTTCCTTAACTTTAACAACAAGAGACTAGCATTTTCATCAAACTTACTTTAGTCTCACATGACTAATTTTGTATTAGTCAACAACCCCAACTTGATATAATTATAACTATGTACATGTAATGAATAAATATCTAAAAAATAGTACACGGTGTTCTTCAGTGTCTTTTATGCAATTCCTCCAGGTTTCACTGCTTGGAACCTCCCAGAAAATGAGTTATAGAAAAAATGACATACCTTGTTGAATTCTGGCTTATTCTAGAGAGTGAACTTGTAGAGCGTGCCCCACTCAGAATATTAGTTTTGGGGATATAGAAATTGTACACAGAATACTAAAGATTGTACTCTAACCAATACATTTGGTCTTACTGAATTTGTGTTTGTTATGAAGAAGTTATGATGTTTTTACCCGAAACCCTTGTTTTAGATTAGTTTCAGGACTAGCCACAAACCCTATTTTCCACGGCGTGTAACTCCAAAAATACAATGACCCACAATCTTAAATTGTTATCATAGATACTTGGATATGTTTCCTCAATGGCCTATGGATTTCACAGTCCGAATCATTCTAGAAAAAGGGTTATTGCAGAAATGGTGAGATGACCTGTAAATAACATACCTTAGAAAGCATTATCAAAAG
The DNA here is from genome assembly GCA_009831015.1 of Picea engelmannii. Classification (NCBI taxonomy): domain Eukaryota; kingdom Viridiplantae; phylum Streptophyta; class Pinopsida; order Pinales; family Pinaceae; genus Picea; species Picea engelmannii. Next base: position 13,824 of record WSFP011363603.1, read on the forward strand.
AATTTACCCTCCCTTGAATTTCAGCCTTCTTTACTTCACCTTCCCTCTAGAATTCGTCTTAGATATCCTTTGGTTACCTCATTCAATTGTATATATTCAATATGCTCAAGTGTTATTAAAATTGAGAGACCTTTGCCTCTTATTTATACTTTCATGTAGCTTCCTCAAGGGGTTACCTTCTAACCATCTTAACCCACTTTCCTTATTTTAGGGCTAACCCACTTCTAACCACTTGTCCACTTAGTAATTTATCCATTGAATTTATTATTTAAATAATTTATTTTGTATCCACATTGACTTAATGTAAACTCATGACTTCATTTTATTATTTAAATTACCTTCTAACCATCTTAACCCACTTTCCTTATTTTAGGGCTAACTCACTTCTAACCACTTGTCCAATTAGTAATTTCTTCATTAAATTTATTATTTAAATAATTTCTTTGTATCCACCTTGACTTATAGTAGACTCATCACTTCACTTTATTATTTAAATAATTTCTTCTTTGCAACTACTTTGACTACTTTGACCTTTTGGGGATTCTAGATAACTCATGAGGGTTCTCCAACTTCACATGGCCGTAACTCTCTAACTGTGAGGAGTTATGTGACGTTCCACATACCACCGGAGATGGAATGACATGTACTATCCATATAGAATAGTTTTACCTACAAATATATCAAAACTAATACCATTATCCATCAAACAAACTTGGATCAATTACCCAAACCTTTGTGCTACCGGAATTCGCTACCGGACTTTCTTCAAGGGTTGACATCAATGAAAACCGAATCAATTAATCAACACTCTCGTTTCTCTCTTCTACCATTTTTCTGCAAACTGTGTAAGTCATTTTCTAGATAGATATTATCTGTGCAGGTTCATTCACATTTACATGGTATCAGGGATGATAGATTGCTAGGGAAAAGATGCACCAGATTCTTTTTGCAGGTACCGAAGATTGAAGGCAACGAGGAAAATGGAATTTCCAAAACATTCATTCTTACACCATAGAGTTTATTTGCATGAAAGGAAAATATGATAGTGCATCTTCGAAGAAGAGGATTATACAGGTTAACCATGAACACAGGGACCAAACCCACATCAGCCATAGAAAAATCCAAGTATCTAAATTGAATGGATGAAGCGTTTGGAACTATTTGTATTCTCATTTCTCCTGAGCTCCTCTTTCACATATCCTCCTCTAAAACCCCCAATGAAGCTTGGACCACCATGGAAGGGATTTTTTGCAAACAGGACGAGATGATGGGACACATGCTCGAGGTGGAATTTCTCACTTTAGATCCAAAAACATTCGACAATCTCAAATATTTCTTTACCAAATATAAGGATTTATTGTTGCAACTCAAGGGTTGTGGGGTTGATAAATATGAGGAGGAGAAACAAATGGTTCTTACCATTCTCTCCAAACTTGTTCTGAAATACTCAATGTTTGTATCCAAATTTCATGCAAATAGGCTCACCTCTAGATATACTTGCATCATGCTCTCTCTTGAGGCCTTTATCGAGTCTCTGATGCAAGAGAGGACCAAGCTCATCAATATGGGGAAAATCAAAGGCTCAAAGGCACATGCAATTTTTGTCCAAGATGGTAGAAGTCACCAAAATCAGAAATCTAAACACAAAGACAAAGGGAAGGGACATGGAAATCCAAAGAAGAAAGGGTACTCAAAACCCTTCAACGATTCCTCTAGATCCAAAGGTGGAAAGAGAAGAAAAAGGGAGAAATGCACTTTCTGCCATAAAGGATTCCATCGCGAATCTGCATTTATGAAGAAACAGATAGATCAAATGGCCCAAATACTTCAACAAAAATACGTTGGAGATCGCATCCCCGAGGGTGCCAAGAAGAAGAATCCAGAAGATTAGAATGCCAAGAAAGGAAATTATAGCCATGCTTTGATTGCCATCAACTCCTCTCTCGATGCTTGGATTGTATATTCACGAGCATAACACCACATGGAAGCCACAAAATAAGTCTACTCTTCATTGGATGCATGCAAAGGTCTTCCTATTTTGATGGGGGATAACTCTCTAGTTGAGTTCTCCAGCAAAGGAATAATTTAACTCACAAACAAAATCTTCAAGAATGTGTTACATGTTCCCAAAATTTCTGTCAATATTATCTCTGTTAGTATCCAGATACTAAATTTTCAATTTTTCCTTGTTGCAGGAATGGGGTTATTCGCGTAGCACCGAGAAGTGTTGTTCCTGAGCACTGGTATTGCATATGCTAGAAATAGTGTTGAGATTTTAACTTACCTTGTTGGAGGGAGGTATAGGAGGGGTACTTAATGATTAGTCTAGCAAATTTATTGGCCAGGAGCCAATCTCCAGCACCTGCCATCAAATACAACACAGGTTAGTACCTACTACTACTAGCCACACAACACACCAATCATGATAAAGCACCAACACATCATAGTCAAAACCCACAAGAGGCTACAACAAATCACTGCTTGAATTGCCAGACCATTTGAAAAGAATATGCCCGATTCAACTGGATGGAGCATTTACATCACAATATGTTTCAATCTGCTGGCCTATCTATCTGTAGCATTCATTTTTCAATGACTCTATTTCCAGGTGTCCAAAGGTATCATTTCCAAGCACCGATCTACCTTCCAAATAAACCATGTATAAATTCAAAATGAGTCTTCACAGTCCGCGTGAGTCACAAGGAGTAAAATTTTGGGTTTGGTCATCTGGCCCTACCTTACAACAAGGCCACTGAACATATCAAAGCCACATTGTATTCCAAGTCACAACATATTCCAAGATGCCATGAGAAGAAGCTAAATGTTTGAGCCTGAATCCGAGTTCCGTGGCATGTTGATTGTACATATGCCAAATGGAGGCAACAATCGAGTAGACCCAAACCTACAAATTCAAGTTAAAACTCTGATGCCATGTGTAAAGGGCAACATCTTATGTGTCCATAAGATATTGCGTTGGGTTCTAAATATCTCCCATAATAAAACAAGTGCGCCATCGGGTCTCAGGAAGGTTTATTATTATGAAATTAAACTGTTTTTATTTCCTAAACATGAGATCGGAGTTAGAACACACAGTCCAAGCATTGCTTAAAAACCCGGATTGGGATATACGACCATTATTTCATTTTGTCCATGTATCATTGCTCTGATATTGAATAGTGCTAAGAAAGTGAGATGGCTCTCAGACAGGGACAATAGGGTCCAATACTATGCATACAAAACCCTCTATAACATTACAAAGGTGGTAAGAGAATATATCATTATTTTGATTCTCTCGAAACTCTCAGCAGAATCGGATCCTAATGTACAGAGTACTGCATATATTTTGGAGCGACTTTTTAAGGAGAATGTTATGACTGTTGTTGCAGAGAGGTACACCTTGCTTCCAGTGTTATGGCAAGTGTAAGGGAGAGAGAAGATGCAACAAGGCACTTAGCCAAGTTTGGTATTCTTTCCTTTGGATAGAGGATCCATTGTAGTGTTCATAAAATGAGAAGATTCATTGATTTAGAGAATAACATGCATGGAAAATCATTATAGATATCTGACTTTCAGAATATGAAGACCCAAGGCTAAATTTTGTTGATGAACCTGCATATACAGATTTTCATTGGGGAATATGAGCTATAAAATGACAGGTAACTAAGGAGACAACATCACCATCTTCATTCAAGGAAGATGACTGATATACAGGGGCAACTTCTAGCACTAACATCTTTTGGCACCACTTCCGGGGACGAAGCAACAAAGATATCTTCCCTAGGATAACGACAATGACCAGATCCGCTTCTTGATGGTGAACAAGAAGGGGGCAGAAACATGACTCCATATTTTTCACCATGGCGACTCCACTGTCTAAATATTAAAAGGTGACTCCACAGGGGATCCAAGTATGGAAGCCATTTTGGCTCAAAGGTTGTCCTTTTGTGATTTTTCAGATGTAGTTGGTTTTCCAAACCCAATGCTTAGTAGAGGTGAATGGGAAGGTTCCCTTCCTACATTTAAAGGAGAAGATTGGGAGGTACCGGCTAAGCATCTGTTGTATTTTCATGAGTTTATTCACGAACGTTAGATTGTGGATGAGGAAGTCAAGATCAATCTTTTTAGATACTCATTGAAGGGAGAAACCCTTGACTACTGCAGATCTCTTCCAGCTTGAAGTATTAACTCATTGGCAAGTTTTCATGATGCTTTCAATATATTTTATAGAGGAAAATTTTCAGTTGAAAGTCTTTTTGAAAATTGTTGTGATGTATTTGAGAAGCATATTCAACAGAAAGTAGATTTTTCTCCTGATGATAAGGGTGGAAATTATTTTGTTAAGGAAGACCTTCAAGATACCATTGATGATAGGAAAGATGATTGCATAGTTGTAGATGCACTTGATCTTTTTCTTGATGCCCCTGCAGTTTTAGATTTGAATGGAAAAGCTCATGTTTATGATAAGTATAAAGAACAAGTACTTCGTCAGCATATTGTTGTGGGTAAATCTGATAAACATAACAGTAGTGATGAAGGTTATCAGTAGCCTGCTATATTTATGGTGACAGAAGCTAATCAACAAATTTATGAAAACATTATGCCCATTAGTCATGAACAGTCAGAAAAAGATTATGGAATCCATACATCAGAAGTTGAAGTAAACATCGAGCAACAAGCAAAGGTAACCATGCTTGGTTATCAATCTACTTCCTTTTTCTATGATCCGATAGCTATTTATACGGAGTCATTCTTCTCAGAAGTTTTCATCCTTGCAAATTTTCAAATCAAATAAGATGGTGGTTGTAAATATGTGTTACAAGTTAAAATTGTGTTACACACAATGAATATTTCTTTGATCTTATTTTGCATGCAAGGAGTTTTTACAGTCAGCTGGATGTTATCATGGTTTCATTGGAAACATGATTTCACTTGATCAAGTGACGGTGTAATTGGTTATAAGTAGGGTAGGAAATAAGCTCTCTTCTTGAGCATTTGTTTTTGCAGTTTGCATAGTGTAATAAGGTTTGCAGCAGGATGTTTGGTTTCAACATTCTGTTAGAGTTTGAATAAGTTGTAGAATTTTGGGACTGATTTGAAATGCTATTGACGGACTCTATAACCCAATGGACTAGGCACAACAAAGAAGACTGCGAATGTTTGTAGAGACAAAAGTTTGCAAGCTGCGTTGCACGGATGCACAAAGGAAAGGCACAGTGGTCTGCTTGTTCTTGATGCCTCATAGGGAGAGCATCATCCCCCATAAGCAATCAATGTTAGTATCCATATACTAAATTTTCAATTTTTCCTTGTTGCAGGAATGGGGTTATTCCTATAGCATCGAGAAGTGTTGTTACTGAGCACAGGTATTGCATATGCCATAAATAGTGTTGATATTTTAACTTACCTTGTTGCAGGGAGGTATAGGAATGGTACTTAATGATTAGTATAGCAAAGTTATTGGCTGGGAGCCAATCTCCAGCACCTTCCATCAGATACAACATAGGTAAGTACCTACTACTACTAGCCACACAACAAAATAGTCATGATAAAGCACCAGCACATCATAGTCAAAACCCACAAGAGGATACAAAAAATCACTGCTCGAATTGCCAGACCATTTGAAGAGAAGATGCATGATTCAACTGGATGGAGAATGCCTGATTTTGCTGGCCTATCTAGCTGCAGCATTCATTTTTCAATGAATCTGTTTTCAGGTGTCTAGAGGAAGCATTTCCAAGCACCAAGCTACCTTCCAAATAAACCATGTATAAATTCAAAATGAGTCTTCACAGTCCGCGCGAGTCACAAGGAGTAAAATTTTGGGTTTGGTCATCAGGCCCTACGTTACAACAACGCCACTGAACATATCAAAGCCACATTGTATTCCAAGTCAACAACATATGCCAATATGCCATGAGAAGAAGCTAAATGTTTGAGCCTGAATCCGAGTTTCGTGGCGTGTTGATTGCACAGATGTCAAATGGAGGCAACAATCGAGTAGACCCAAACCTGCAAATTCGAGTTAAAACTATGATGCCATGTGTAAAGGGCGGCATCTTATGTGTCCATAAGATATTGTGTTAGGTTCTAAATAGCTCCCATCATAAAACAAGTGCGCCATCGGGTCTCAGGAAGGTTTATTATTATGAAATTAAACCGTTTCTATTTCCTGAACACGAGATCAGAGTTGGAACACACAGTCCAAGCATTGCTTAAAAACCCGGATTGGGATATACGACAATTATTTCATTACATCCAGGTATCGTTTCTTTGAGATTGACTAGTGCCAGGAAAGTGAGATGGCTCTCAAATAGTGACAATAGGGTCCAATACTATGCATACAAAACCCTCTATAACATTACAAAGATGGTAAGAGAAGATATCATTATTTTGATTCTCTCCTGAAACTCTCAGCAGACTTAGATCCTAATGTACAAAGTATTGCATATATTTTGGAGCGACTTGTTAAGGAGAATATTATGACTGTTGTTGCAGAGAGGTACACCTTTCTTCTAGGGTTATGGCAGGTGTAAGGGAGAGAGAAGATGCAACAATGTACTTAGTCAAGTTTGGTAGTCTTTCCTTTGGATAGAGGATCCATTGCAGTGTTCAAAAAATGAGAAGATTCATTGATTTAGAGTGGCACATGCATCAAAACTCATTATAGATCTCCAACTTTCAGAATATGAAGACCTAAGGCTAAATTTTGTTGATGAACCTCCATATAAATATTTTCATTGGGGAATACGAGCTATAAAATGACAGGTAACTAAGGAGACAACATCACCATCTTCATCCAAGGAAGATGACTGATATACAAGGGAAAATTCTAGCACTAACACTTTCCATGTATCATATGAAAAAATATGACACTGGAAAGAGATTTGTATTCACACCTGATGTTGTGGATATCTATGAGATGCAAACCAATTCCAAGGTTGCTACCGATGAGGTAAATCATCAATCCACACTCTATACATTTTCTGAATTTATTGAACCTGATTCTGCATTATTGCTTACCCATGTTGATGAAAGTAGTAGGATATGGAACTAAAGGTTTGGGCATTTAAATTTCAGATATATGAAATATATTAGCAAGAAGGGAATGGTTTATGGTCTACATGACATTCACTTCTCCAAAGGAATTTGTGAGGGATGTGTTCTTGGAAAACACCCTCAAGAGAAATTCTACAAAGGAAATACTCAGAAGGCCTCCTTTCCTTTAGATATTATCCATAGCGATCTAATGGGCCATTTTTTGTATCCATCAATCAATAAATAAAGGTACGTTCTCATTTTTGTTGATGATTTCTCACGCTTCACATGGAATTTATTTCGTAGGAAAAAAACAGAGGTTTTTCAACACCTCAAAGATTTCAAAGCCCTTGTTGAAGCACGCTCAGGAAAGAAGATCAAATCCCTATGAACAGATAATGGGGGGGAGTATGTCAACCATGACATACAAAATCTTTGTCTTGATGGCCAGATTCAGTTGCAGCACACGATTCCCTATACTCCGCAACAAAACGAAGTTGCTGAGCAGAAAAATAGATATCTGAAAGAGATGGCATCTTGCATGCTACATGCAAAGTCACTTTCACAGATATTATGGCTTGAAGCACTTAATTGTGAAACCTACATCCAAATTAGATATCCCCATATATATTTCAAGGATAAGACCCCCTATGAGTCTTGGAGTGGCCTCAAAGCAGAAGTGAGCCACTTTCGTATATTCGGTTCTCATGCATATATGAGAAGAGGAAGGCACTTGATCCGTAGAGCACATAGCGTATCTTTGTTGGATACCTCGATTGTGTGAAGGGATATAGATTCATTGATCTCTTCTCATATCATCTCATCATTGAGTGTAGTGTCCAATTCAAGGAAAGTATCTCACATGTACCTCAAAAGCTACATGCAAACACTTTTGTTATTCCACTTGTCATAGATGATGAACATGCACATGTCGAATATTATTCGCATGAGATTTATGATTCAGAGGATTCAAATGATTTATATAATAGGTCAGTATATTCATATGGAGAGTCAGTGCATGCATATGCATATGCAAAGCCAGACAAGAGGCCTAAGTGGGTCAAGACTACTTTTCAGGATGCAAGAGATATTTCTGGGGATCTAGCTGATAATAGGAGGAATTGATCTGATTTCAAGGAGCCTCCTCTTGCACTCACTGCCATTGAATCGATGCCACCTAGGAATATTTTCTTGGTTCAGTATTTAGATCCAAAGTCCTATGGTGAGGTTGTTGGGAATTCCTTTTGGGAATCCTCCATGCAGGAGGAGTACAACTCCCTCCTCAAGAACCAAACTTGGGATTTGGTTCCCCTTCCTTCAGAAATGACACTTGTGAGGTGCAGATGGGTCTATAGGACCAAGAATGCAGTGAATGGAAAGGTTAGCAGATACAAAGCCAGGCTAGTTTCCAAAGGTTTTCAATAGGTGCACATCATTGAATATGATAAGACCTTCGCTCCAGTAGCGAATATGGATACCATATGTTTGGAGCTTTCCATTGTGGAAGCCAAGGGATTGGAATTCCATCATATGGATGTCGATAATGCATTTCTTCATGGTGATCTCTTTGAGGAGATCTATATGGAGCATCCCCATGTATTTGTGTTGGATTCATATTTGTTCTCTCGACTGAAGAAGTCTCTTTATGGCCTCAAGTAGGCCTCAAGGGCATGGTATGCCAGGATGGACTCCTACCTGTTGTCACAGAACTTTGTATGTTGTAAGGTAGACGCAAATGTTTACATGCTCAGGATGACTGATTCACTTCTACTCCTATTTCTATATGTTGATGATTTGTTGATCACCAGTTCCTTGACTTCAACAATTTCTGTAGTCAAGAGGATTCTGCATGATAGGTTCTTGATGATGGACATGGGTCCGCTACATTTATTCCTTGGACTCAAGAACAGTCAGCATGCATCATGCATCAAACTATCTTAGGCCAAGTATGCATGATATCTCCTTAAGAGATTTCACATGACAGACTGCAAGTATTCCCCGACTCCTTTCCTATCAAGAGTTATACTTGAGGATGGTGGAGACACTCCACTAGTGGACAACACACTGTACAAAAATCTAGTGGGGAGCTTGTTGTATATCACACACTCCATACCAGACCTCTCATGTGCAGTTGGAGCAGTCTCCAAGTTCATGCAGAAGCCGCATGAGATACATTGGAAGGCTGCAAAGCGTATCCTTCGATATGTACATGGCACCATCACCTTTGGGATTCACTATGAAGTATACTCTACATTGGACCTCATCGGGTTCACTGATTTTGATTGGGCTGGTGATAACATTGATCAGAATTTCACATCTGGTTACTCACTCAATCCTAGTTCTGGGCCTATTTGTTGGTTGATCAAGAAGCAGGCTGTTATTTCTCTATCTTCAACCGAGGTAGAGTAAAAAGGGGTAGTTAACATAACCATTCAGTTTGTGTGGCTACAACATTTTCTCAATGAGTTGGGCATTTAGTTTCATTGGTGGATCACCATCTAGTGTGAAAACCAGAGCACATTGAAGTTATGCATAGATCCATTTTAGAGGCATCAGACGAAGCACATCGAGATCCACATGCACTACATCCGAGACTTATTACACAAGGGGATCATCGACCTGCATTTTTTTTCTTTTAGCAGAACAGAATATAGAAATCTTCACCAAGACCTTCACTGAGTAGAAGCTCCATTCTCTGCATAGTTGTCTTGGAGTGGACACAATTGCCTAGTAATTTTCAGTTCTTCATTTTACATACATTGTACTTTGAGGGTTTTTTTTCCTATGAGGTTTTCCCTCTTTCCTCTTTTATTTCAGTGTATATTTTGTATTTGGGTACCTAACATGGCCTCCTTTCTGGGACCCATTCTTTATTTTCAACATAGTGATGTTCAGGGGGGGTGTTGGAGATACTTCACTCACACCTAAGATTTATTTTTCCTAAGGTTTTCCCTATTTTTATTAGTCATTATTAAGTCTCCTATAATTTAGGAGAATATTCCTTTTACTACATTCTAGGAGAATATTCTCTTCAATTCACACTTCAGTTTGATCAGTTGAGTGGAGTCTAGATGCCACATTGGGATCATCACCATGAAACATTGGGATCATCACCAAATAATATGCATTTTCCTTGGGATTATCACTATACTATCACATTACTCATGATTTCCTGATCTCCTCCTCACTTCACTATGCTTCAGTCAGTTAACTGAAGACTAAGAGACTAGTTAACTAAGACTAGGTGGCAGTTTACTCTCATAACTATTGGTGTGTGTCCAGATCACTCCTATGGCACATTGGTTATCCTCCAATGCACATTAGTTGAGCTATACAAAGTATATCATGTTTAAATTTTCATTCATTCATTTGGTTAATGCAAATTCTTTGTTCTAACTCTCTTGTTTCTCTCTTCTATCATTTTTTTGCAAACATGTATGCCATTTGCTAGCTATATATTATTTGTGTAGGTTGATCTAAATTTACATTTTCTTGTGCTTGGTATTCTTCCTCTTCCACCCACATAGGTAGATTTTCATTTATCAAAGGTTGAGCAGGGGGATAAAGAACAATTTGATTTTGGGAAAGGCCATCAGTAATGGTCATATTTCCTATTCTACAACGAATGTATGCATATGTTGTGGCCATCCAAGGCCTTCTCAAAAAGAGAGGATATCCATTGGACTGATACTTTGGCTAAAGGAATAGGAAGTAAATAGGGTAATCCCATGATTCAATGAAAATTATGATATCTTCCAATGTTCCTTCAGGTTTGACTATGGATATATCTGCAAGTTGTAGGATAGTTGGGGTGTTTCTCAGAGATCCTCGAAGGTTGATTTTCATCATAGTATCTCTAGTCATAACGTTGATTGCATATACTAGATCAATAAGATTATTTTGTACCATGGTGTTGTTAATATGGATACTTACTAAAGGACTCCCTGGATCCAAGTATTTAGGTACAATTAACTTCCCAAGCATAAGTTCATCTAGTTGTCCTACAACATTTATGGTTGGATTATCTTTCCTTCTTCTCCATGGTATTCTAATACATTCTTCCTTGATATACTTATTGAAAATGGGCACATCGTTAATATATTATAATAGAGGTATCTTTATGCACAATTTTTTAAGCTCCCCTAAAAGTTCTTTTTCCTTAGATGTATAAGTTTTTATTTCTTCTAATATTTTCATGGTAAGAAAAGGCTTGTGGTTGAGGTAAGGTAATGTTTTCTTTCTCGTATTCTTCAATTATATGAGATTTATTTTTTGTTGCAAGATTTTTCCTGATCTGATATTTATCTCTTGTAATTCCATAGAATAAGTCAGATAAGTTGTATCATTGTTGTATACAGGTTGGACTTGCTTATTGTTAGGATTTGGAGAAGGTTGAGAAAGTAGTTGACGTTTCTTAGGAGGAACATTATTTGGAGTAGTATCATTTTGAGGGGGAGGAGGTAATAAGGTAGGTTGTTGGAAATTTTGTAGCCTCCATGCTTGTGATGGTTCATTCCATTGATTTTGTTGCATGCTAGGAAAATATTGGCATGGAGGAGGAATTGGAGGTCCCTGGTATTTCCAAGGGTTTGGATTAGTCCAAGGTGATTGGTTATACCATGGTTGAGGAGGCATTTGAGAATTATATGCATTAAATTTTTTAGTAGGATTGAAGTTCAAACCCATTTGGAATGGTCTTGGTGCTCTAGGCTTCTTTTGATTGATGAATTATACTGAATCCGCATTCTCTTATGCTCCTTGAAATGTAACTTTAAAACCTGGAAAAGAAGGACATTTTTTAGTTGGATGATTTTCCTCACAAATTCCACAAACATCTATAAGGTCTATATCACACTCATTTCTAGGATGCGTTTTAGTGCATTTGGGACAATAGACAAACAATTCCTTCTTTGCTTCCTCTTGTTTCTTCTTGATATGCATTGCATCAATTTGCATGGATAAAGAATGTAAAATATCATTTTTCATATCTTCTACTAATCCTCCTAATTCATGTTTTATATTATTTGTTGGGTTATAATATGGAGAGATCAAACTCTACTTCTTCTCCCTTTCTTTCTGGAAGACCTTGAATGGTTCTTGAATATTCCTTTGATATCATCATAGTCCAACTAGTATAGATCTCCATTGGATAAGAGATTTAATGTTTCCATCATATATTCTCTTACTCCTTTGAGTAAGACAAGATTGAGTGATTCTTCATCTAGAGTGCAATTTTGAGCTCGTTTGTAGCTTAGTTGAAATATCTCTTCAAAGTCTTCTAGAGATTCATCAGGTCCTTGTGTCATTATGAAAATGTAATCCCTTGCATCTCTTTCTCTACATTAGTCTTTGTATATTTCACTGAAGTTGTTTTTCATTTGATCCCAAGTTGTGATACTATTTCCCTCCAAAATCATAAACCATCTTAGAGTTGAATCCTTCAAGGTAGAAGGAAAAGTTTGAGCTTTTGTTCATCAGTGGCGTAATCATATGTCTTGCACAACTTCAAACTCAAACAAGAAAGTATCAGGATATTCAGAGACAAGTCCATGAAAATGAGGTAAAGAAGAAGGATTAATATTTTTCATCTTGGCTTCTCCATCAGATTCATGAATAGGGAACTCAAATATTTCTTCTTCACTAGACATGATACGAGACGAGGGCTGACTCTCTCAAGAAAGATTATAAAATTCTCTAGCTTCCCTTTCCAAGAAACTTTCTAATGTTTAAGGACCAATCTCTGGATTTCTTGGACGTGTTTTTGTGGTGGGAGTTTTTGGTAAAAATTTTCCTTTCCTATCTCTAGGTCTAGTCATTCATGAAATCAAAAGAAAGTGAAATGTTTTTTTTTAATGCAAAAAGAAAGTGTGACAAGGAGCTATCAATACTCACATGAATTTAAATCACTTGGGAAGTTACACTATAGAAACTCCATAGTTAGGTTGGCCTTGTGACTGAGGTAATCATTTTACTCCTCCAAGTCACACAAAAGAAAACAAAGAAAATAAAAGGACATGTAAACTTCAGGAGCTCCCCGACAACTATGCCAAAAAGTGATGGTCCCTGGAATAGTATAAATTATTTACTATACCCTTTGTCTTATACTTTAATTTTCAACCCAAGGTTTGTAAAAACTTAAGAGATTATATGCACTGTATGTGAATTATGAAATTGTCAGTAGTAGAGGGTTGAAAATGATCAAAAAATAAATCTAACCTCTTGATCATTATCAATATAAATGTTCTTTTATTGTTTGTTGATGATTGCAGGAAAATAAGATTAAATTAAGTCAAAATATGAAGCTAAAACAATCCTACAAGATATTTCTATAGGAACTGTGCATTTCTACAGGATCTGCATAATATCTACAAGATACTCCTACAGGGAAAAATGAAGTCTGAAAAGATAGTGAAAGTCTTTAAAATCATTGACAAAGCTAGAATATAAAACAAACTGAGTGAATCTATGGTTCTTATCCTTGGGAGGCACCTAGGAGTGCTCCAAAATGTTATTGAACACTTCTACAGGATGTTGCTACAACTGGCCAATTAGTTGAAATCTTAACAAAAATGAAAATTTATTATGCAAAGCTAAATCTAACTTCAATAGAGAATGAAACACTATCTAAGCAACAACTAATATGCATGAAAACAAAAAAAATAGTAAAAAGGATCCTTGAGCCCTCTTAGATGGGAACTACCCAAGAAGCACAAAGAACCTAAAAAAAACTTTAATGGACTGAAGGAAACACCATTTTTTTTCATAAATATCAACAATACATCAGGAACATCAAAGTTCTTAGTATTCAACAAAAAATATTGCAGAACATCTCCATACAATGCTTCTCCATAATTTCACTATCTCTCTCTCTCTTAGACTAGAGGCCTATATATAACTAGAGAGTTCAGCCTCCCTTCATAAATCAAGGAGAGTGATGATTAAATGAGGGATCTAAGCCATTTACATCTAATATTTCGAACTTTTGTTGATCATAAGTGGTCATAAATTCACAAGGAGCACTCTTAGAGTTAGGTGTAAACAATTTCCCTTGATCTTTGGTTGGAAGCTCACTCGAGGGGACAAAATCCCATGTTTCTATGAGGTTGGAACCCTTGACTCCTATAGTTCGACTTGGTTGGTGGAACACATGTATTTTTCCAAAAAACATTAGTGAAAAAAGGTACACCATACATAAAAATATACCTCAATCATACATTCACTAAGAAACACACAAAATACCCATGACTGACTATTAAATATGGTCAAAAGAAAATATTAAGTCATTTTGTGGTGGAAAAATATGTCAAAGATGAGCCTTTAGAATGTACAATAATGAGTCTCATAACTCAATGGTCTCCTATGCATTTTTTCTTGTGTCATTCCTCCCACCATTGTATTAATGTTTTTCCAGATACTGCTTACCGCTATTGTAGTAGACTTCACCATCCGCCTCTTGCATTATTTGGCCTTCGTTTTTCAAACATCTACCCATGGAGAGAACAAATTCTAAGAGTGGATTTCACTTTCTAGTACCATTTTCGTTCATTTTTCTTCGGTTAGTTCCATGTTCTTGGAACATAGGAGAATGTTGTTAAGCCACTTGTTCTCTCCAGACTAGTATACTTGTATCTCTTTTTCAAAATCATAAACAAACATGAAAAAGATACTACCGAGTACACTTTATCTCTTTTTTGGAATCATAAATTGACATGAAAAAGGTACATACCGAGCATACTTGTGTCATTATTTCATGCTTGTTAAACCATGAAGGAGACAAAATACACAAAAAAATATCGAAAATAAAAAAAGAGTGGGTTTTTTTCACCATTGGTCTATTCTCAAAATGGCATCGTCATTCGAGTCATCCTTGAATATGGCACATGTTTGAGTCCTCATCACATAGTTGGGTTTTATATTTCCTAGGAGTCATCTCGGTAATATGAGTCACATATACTCCTCTGTATGGTTACTATTCCAATCATCATGGAGAGTGCTTCAATGCCTCCTACATTGTTTCACTATATTCGTCCAACTCTTATGTCTTGTTGCCAAGTCACCATTGTGTCGTGATATATGTTCAGGGGAATTTTAATCCTGATTCATCCATCTGTTATTTTTTTAAATTTTTGAGTCATCCATCCCTAGTTGATTTGTACCTTGTGATACTCTCTCTTCAAATCATCTATCGATGTATGTTTCATTTTGATTGATGGGGGATGGTGGATCTAGGAATAACATCAATAATATTGTTGTATCCTTGGCTTCTTACTTTACTTTGTCAACCTGGGTTTCATACAAACTTAAGAAGTGTTGTGAAATATATATGAAGTGTGAATTGATAGTAGTATATGTCTAAAACTAATCAAAGGTTTGGATGCATGAAGTTGTCAAAGAAAATTGTAACTTACTGCTTTAAAGGAAAACACACCAACTTGAAAGGAAAGTTAACCTAAATTGCATAAAAGAAACTTATTCTAATGGAAGTAAAGAATATTGAATCATAAAGAGAAAAATAAAAGCAGAAGGTGAATTCATTCTAGTTTATGACAAAAAACTATAATTAAATAAAAGCTAAACTAATTCCCGAATAAAACAAGTTATATTTTCTAACCCCTTGTATCAATACCAATCCATATGTATATTTATTGTTTATTGATGTTTTTATGAAACGAATATTAAAATAAAGTTAAATATGGAACTAAAATAGTCCTATGGGATGTTTCTATAGAAACTGTACAGTTTCTATAGGAACTATGCAGTTTCTACAGGAACTATGCAGTTTCTACATGAAACTCCTACAGGAAGCAAAAATGAGGCCTAGAAAAGTAGTGTAAGCCTTTGGAATAATAAAAAAATATAGAATATAATAAAATGAAGTAGATGTGAGTTTATTACCCTTGGGGAAACAAAGAAGAGTGCTCCAAGAGGATATTGAACATTTCTATAGGATGTCTGGTGTAACTAACCAGTCATTGATAACCTTGGCAACACTCTGAGGGAAACAAAATCCCTTGTTTTTAGGGTGTTCGAACCCTTGAATGGTGAAGTTTGACCTGCTTGGTGATACATACATATTTTGGCATATACATTAGAGAATAAAGACATATTGTACACAAAAATACACCTCAAAATACATTTACTAAGCAACATGCAAAAATATCCATGACTTTTTATTAAATATGGTCAAAAACAAGTATCATGTCATATTATGGTCGAAAATGTGCTTAAAATGAGCCTTTGGTATAGGAAATAATTGGGCTCATAATCACCCCCCAATTGAAACTTTGTAGACCCTTTGTGCAACAAAATCTTGTTCCTCTACTCTCATTATTTCTTTTGTTGTCCACTAGACTCTTGACTACTATTAGGATGTTTCCCTATACCTTGTTTTTGTTCACTAAACTATTGTTGTTCAACACTTTGTTGTTGCTAAAAACCTTGTTTTTGTTCATTAACCTGTGGTTGATCATTGAATTATTTCCTCATATCCCAGACCACATACCTTGTGATGGTTTGTTTCTCATGATATCCCCTATTTTTCACAATCTTGGCCCACTCTTCTTCTTCCTTTCTTATGTTGAGGTCAACCACAGGTGTTACAGGGAGGAGTGGGGGGTTGATATTCAACCCAATCCATTTAGTCTTCATTTTCATTAAAGAATGTTTGTACCAAGCTTTCCTTAAGAGGGAAAGCTACAAGGTATGGGGGGAGTGAGGCTCTATGATTTGCAAACCACGAGGAAAGGAGTGCCACCTCCTATGGCAAGCCTCTATTGCATCTTCTCCCATTGATCTTAAAGAATCATCTATATGGGCCATTGCTTCCCTTTTCTTGGTTTTCCAACCTAGGGCTACATATTTATCCAAAGAGAGGTTGTGATAGTTTATTATGACATCCCCTAGCCTAGATGCCTCAACTCTAATCGACAAAGGTGTTTGGATTTATTCTTCCTTGTATTTTTTGAATTCCTTTACCCTCATTTCTTCATGCCTAATCCATGATGCAAAGGACATCAATTGTACATACCCCACATATGGATTGGGGTTCCAATTTTATGGATGTGGTAAGATGAGTATGTGTAGGTAGAATTCACACAATCTAGCTCTTTCCTCCATGTTAAAACCCTAATATGCATATAAGAAATCCTTGGGGGTATCAAGGTTGAAATTTACCAAGCTATCCAGGTGTTCAATTTGATTTTTTTTCCACTGTTATTTTAGGAATAATGTGTATGTCCTAGATGGTGGTCTACATTCCAACATCTCTACAAACGCGTTAACTATTTTCTTGACTGAAACTTCCATAATTTCCACATATTCATTCTTGTCATGTAGTTTTGTTTTTTCCTTGTTTAGTTGTTGTTGCATCTTTTTGTTTTCCACCTTCAATTTATAGCTATACTACACTTTTTGCATTGTCATAATATGAAAATTTTCCTGCATAAGATGGAGTTTCTTCTCTAATGCTTGAGAAGCCTCTTCTTTATGTTTTACTTTATTTTCTTATACCACTCTTTTCCATTCGATGACATCAACTTTGGCCTTCTCTAATTCTAATAAGGTTTCAAAGAGGAGCTATGATGCAAACCCCTTCCCCTCCTACAGGGGCTCACGAGACCTCCCGGTCTAGGATCTATTTACACAGGAGTCGAAGTGGCTCTTAGATCCCTTTTGGATCCCCTCCAATGTACAATATCCCCTTTTCTTATGCAAGTCCAAGAAAACCCAGGGGCGCTTTACTCTAATCCCCTTTCACCTTCACTTCAATACCACAAATTATATCCCCTTTTCTTCAGTGGAAACCTCACATGACTATAGGCTAGAACCAATTTCTCAAATGAAAGGTTCTATCCGGAGCCTCAGGATTCATAGGTTTTACCAAAACAACAGGCTAATTCTTTTGAATAAATGAACTAGTGAACTCCCGAAGGGTTCCGAGGATCAACGGTCCACTCTTCTTGCCAAGATATACAACTCAAAGGAACTTCAGGGCTCCGATATTCGAGACTTTTATCCGCTCCAACACACAATATCTTTGAACTCGCGAAGCACCAAATCCACAGAGATGATGATTGATGCTTGCCTCAGATCAATGGTTTGTGTTTACTCCAGACTCCGAGCTTCAGGGAGTTTCCAACCTTAACCAACACTTCCTTCCGAATTTCTGAATGTCGAATTCCAAACTCTTGGAAATCTACAGTCCATGTGTCCCTGACAATGGACGGTCGTGATTTACTCTAGTCTTCGGGAATTCGGGGAATTCTTCCCTTTGCACAAGAATGACCAAATTATTTTGGAGTGTTGAATTGTCAAACCACTCAGGATCCAACGACTCACACTCTCCCAGTGATCTATAATGTATATTCACTCTGGGACTTTAGAGCTTTAGGGATTTTTCACACCAAACCAACTTTTACCAACAATCTTTTGAAGTGTCGAACTTCGAATACTTAGAGATATACAAACATATGTACCTAACACTAATAGTTAGGGTCTAATGTGTTCTTTGGGACCTTCACCCCACTTACAAAAATAACTTAAAAATGTCAGAGAGAAGTTCGAAGGACTTAAGAAATTAATAGTCATGCTCCTTTTTCTTAATCCAATGACTGTGAGAGATTCTGTTAACTCCAAAAAGATATCTTCCACTCACCCTCCAAACAGAAGGGATTTTTTCTCCAAAGAATTACTCTCGCTATCCTTCTTGGGATTTATCAACTCAAAGGACTCATACCTTTGTGCACACCTTGCACTTCTCTTACAATCTAGCACTTATACTATTCTCACCTTCTGCACTCCTTGCATAGGCTTTG
>ML849610.1:7560-32670 GCA_009831015.1 Picea engelmannii
TTCAATAAATCATGAAAAATTCTTAATAATCTATGCATGAAACTCTACCTACATAAAATCAAAAGTTGGCTCTATTATCCACCACAGAACGCATGCAATCCATCCATTAAAAACTTCACCAATCAATTTCCATCTGAACATGGCGTTATAGGGTCATTGAGAATATGAAGGGTTTGTAATGTGCAAAAGATGGTAGCATGGATGGGACATGATACACGTATATTGTTCAAGCAATCAAAAAAATAATTAAACTGTGTATATATCCAACTCTCAAACACCAGTCATCAACTAAACTCCATATCCATCCCACTAAACTACAAATTTCTCCTTTAAAATGCTTAATAATAGAACAAGGAGTGTTATAAGTGTATGTGGGAAAATGAAGGGAATGTAATGTGAGAAAAATGACACAATGAAAGGGAACCCAATGGTTATTGTTCTATCATTTGCCATAATACCATCACCATAACAACAAGATTGCCAAACACTTTTCTGTTTAAAATCAAAATCCAATACCCCGTTTTAAAATTCCAAGACTGTTGTTTCAAAAATCCAAGAGTGTTCACGGTGTATTTTTTTTTTAAATTGTATTCACATAATTCATTTAATAAACGATTGTCCTAAGAAACATCCAACATTTTTTCTCAGACTTTTTTTGTCCTGATGATGGATCCTGTTATGGATCCGAAACGTCGACGACAAGCTGTCAATAACACTGTGGTTCTTCCGACATATGCTGAACAAGTTTCTTACCACGAAAACCTAAATGAACTATAATCATATCATATCCAATGCACAATATGGCCAAGAAAGCATAGTAAACCAACAACCAACCTAACAATCAATGTATGGATATAATGAGTCAGAAACCCAGTTCAACCAGTGTTCTTTAATCATTACATAATTTCTCAAAAATGACCAAAAAGACCCCCATGGGTAATAAAACAATCGAACTGAGATTTTAATGTACATAACACATTTTTTTTGTTCACAGAGTTCATTCAACAAATATACAATTTGTCAACATAGACATTCTATTCAACCAAAAACCCAACCACCGCAAGCATGCTAACACAACATGACCATAATTCTTAAACACCGTCTTTCAATATTGTCATAACTTTAATACCATCATATAACAGACTGGGTTTGTCACCAAGTGAGCTTGGTAGTAACTCTAACACCATCAAGTAAATAAATTGACAAAACCCCGTGACAAAAGAGATGTGAACAACAAACTTATCCAACGTTGGGTCAGTCACCCTTACACAGTCATCCAGTTCAGGGTTTGAGATACCATTCATCAAAAGAAATGAGGTATGAGAGAGAAAGAGGGAAAACACTTCGAGGGTTTAGCCTAAAACAAGACTTTGACTATCTTTTACCACCACAAATTTCCACATATCTCTTCACAGACACTTTATGGCGGCCACAAGAAAATATATCCATGATATATACAAATAATTGACATACATGGGTTACAAAAAATCCATAGGCGAGCAATGACACCATTTTTATATTAGAGAGACAAGAAAATGCCAAATAACCAGAGATGAATCAAACCCGGGATACTTCCACCACAAATTTTTCCAACAGGTTGAGCAACATAACAACGATAATTTCATTCAACAAAGAGAATCATTCAACTGTGAATTGTTTTGCACATAACCTCCAACAAAGATTAACTTCATTCGAAAACCATTACCTAGTTGAAAAACCACATGCCATAAACTTTGGAAAAACACAGACTATAAGCGAATGAAAGAGCCAACTTTTGATTAAATTAATGACGAGAGCAATAATTCATGGATGGAGCAGCAAGAACATTCATACCTGGATGCAAAATGCCAAGGAGAATCAATAAAACCTGATTATTTCTTCTAAGGTCGAGCAATATAGAGGCAACACCAACAAAAAAAAATGACCAAATGCGAACATAGCAAGGATGGCGATCATCGAGGTAGGTTAGAGTGACGTGCAATCACTGCACATCGTATCCACATTTACTCCACCCATATCCCAGTACGAGCGCATTAGCACATACAATGCATAATCCACCATAACCATACCAAATTAAATGCAAGTCGGATACACCACCCTTACACTATGTTTTCAAACTTAATGTGTGTGCCAACTTTTTGCACCAACATATTATATGTCCACACTTTCTAGGGAAGCCATGCCCCAAACTTATGACTTTTAAAATTTAAATAATGGTGCACAACCCTTTTAACACTAAATCATAGCAACACAATGCCATAATCATATACAACTTCAAGTCTAGAGTTTAAATTCTCATTCAAACTATGTGCAACATAATAAAAGCGTAATGATCATCAAAACAATACCATTTCACGAATAAGCCTGTTGTTTGCCAATTTTTTTTAAAGAGTGATTTCGAGACAATAAACTGTAGAGATTATTTTGCAACCAAGACATGAGCACATAAGAGACAAGTCATCCTTCATCATATTCACACACGGGGTCCCACCTATCTAGTATATTATTAATTATACATAAATAATAAGACATTGCAACCAATATGCATGCACGTACCCTACATTGCGCTTTTGGGTGTCAACAAACTGACGACTCCACAGAGAAATATGTTTCCAATATATTAAGAACTCAGAATGTTGGGTTTCGCAAACTAGACAAGAAAATTTATTGAAGAGAATAGTTATGCAACAGGGGGAAAAATATGGTTTAAGGGAAATAATGAGGCGATATTTTGGGAATAACTCATAGAAAGTGGTACGTATGAGGGGGTTTGGTCTTGTATGCATAACATTCGATCAATATGTAACATATAATGGTTCTTAAAGTTCCAAGAAGAATTTTTTCTGATATTCTCTTTTGAATCTCAGGATGGAGGGAAGAAAGAGATAACAAAAATAGGGAATAAGACAAAATCAACTATCCTACAACAATGCTGAAAGCAAAAAACAATTTCAGTGATGTCTAAAAGGAGGACATCGTGAAAACTGTGTATATCTTATTGTTTATTGATCAACAATACTTACATAATGAAATTTTTATAGCAAAATTGATCCAGACTTTATTTCTGATAAATTAAAAAAATGAAACAACATAAATAATAAAAAATAAAAACAAAAACTCAACAAACAAAAATAAAAAATAGAAAACAGTAAAACAAAATACTATTATACATAAGTCACTTCAAATAAACGTTAATTATCAGACTGGTTACACATAATGTTTCAAGTGGGAACCATTAGTGCTGTAAGAGAACAATCACTCTTCCAAATCCTTTAAAAGATATGAGTTTGCACCTAGGACAAAAGCGATTCTGACCTAGCCATAATTTCTAGAACTTTGAGTGTCTTCCTCTCTCAGCATGAGCTGAGTTCCATAGTAGGATTTTTTCGTCGATCTTGAATTCAACAACTTTTGCTCGTCTATTAAAATATTTTTTTACAGTTTGCTGCCTTCTCTTTATGTTCTCTAAGGAAAAATTCCTTTGTTCTTCCAGGGCTAATAGTGCATTTATCCTTTGGGCAACATTGGAAGAATTTAATTATTCAATATGTAACATCGGTCGTAAAGAGGAAAGCTCCAACTCAGTAGGCAGGATAGCCTCTTG
Source organism: Picea engelmannii (assembly GCA_009831015.1). Lineage (NCBI taxonomy): Eukaryota > Viridiplantae > Streptophyta > Pinopsida > Pinales > Pinaceae > Picea > Picea engelmannii. The sequence goes on from ML849610.1 coordinate 11,165, forward strand.
ACCATAAGTGAGCTGGAAGGGAGTACAACCTGTGCTTTCCTTGGTGGTAGTGTGATCTTCCCAGAGAGCGTAAGTGAGAAGTGCGTGCAACTAACGAGGTTTATCCTCTATGGTCCTCTTGATGATCCTAACCGAGTTTTTTTTAGTGGAATCAACTTGTCCATTTCCTTGGGGGCAATAGGCTGATGAAGTGAAATGTTTGACCTCCAACTTAACTAGAAATTGAGTTAACTTTGCAGAAATGAAGGCCAGATCATTATCCGTAATGATCTCTAGTGGAATACCAAATATGGAAAAGATATTACTTTCTAGGAAAGAAATTACTTGCTCATCCCGTGCATGCTTAAGAGGGACAAGCTCAGTCCACTTCGTAAAGTAGTTCGTGGCTGTCAAAATAAAAATATGTCCTGCAGAAGATAGAGGATTGATAGGACAGATAAAGTCTAGGCTCCATTTAGAGAAAGTGAAATCTGGGAGGATATGTTGTAAAAGCATGGCAAAAAGTTCTTTCCTAGCAAATTTTTGGCATTTATCACAAGATCTTGCGAATTTATAGGAATCTCGAAATATCGAAGGCCAATAGTAACCATTTATTATAATTTTAAACGCAATAGCTTTAGCAGAAAAATGACCACCAACGTGAATGACAGAAACTAACGATCCATGAACTTCCTGCAACAATTTCTGTGCTTCTTCATCATTCACACATTGAAGTAATAAACCATCAACAAACCTTCTAAACAAAAAGTATCCCAAAAAGATATACCTTGAATATTCGAGGCAAAGACTTCTTCTCTAGTGAGGATCCAAGTTATATGGGCATTTTTGATGCAACAAGTAATACACCAGATTTCTGTATCAAGGATGTTAAACTATAGAAAATTTTTGATTTTCAATATAGAATAGAGCTGAAAGGGGATTATCCCGATCATCAAGTTCTTCACTTGGTTCAAGGTGTTGAGCTAAGTTTCATCCCTTGATCATTTTTGAAGTCATGATGGTTAAATCATGCTCTTGAATTTTGGCAAGCTTATGTGCAAGTTTTCCTAAAAGATAAGTTTGTGAGAGAAGAAACTTGAAAGCAAGTAAAGGGACTCTTACCTGCGTATGTTTGCCTAAAATAAAGTGGCAAAGGTTTTCTATAGCCTTAACAAGAGAAAAATCATGTTTTTCAATATAAGAGTATTTGATTTCATCATCTGATAAACTCTGGCTCATGTATGCTATATGTTTTTTGTTGTTTTAGTCATCATTCTGTAAGAGGATAGTAGAAATTGCTTCCTCAGTGGCATTGGTATATATGATAAAATCTTTCTCAAAATTCGGTTTCGCCAAGACCGGTGCATAATTGATTGCTTTTTTAATCCTAAGGAAATCATTTTCGACGTCATCTATCCAAGAAAAAGAACGATCTTGCTTCAAAATATTATGAATTGGTTTAACCATGACAACAAAATCAGGAACAAACCCATAGACAAAATTGATAATGCCCATGAAAGCTTGGACTTCTTTCTTGGAGGTGGGGGCATGAAGGTTTAGAATTGCAATAATTCTTTCTGGGTCAATGCTTATTCTTGAATAAAAAAAAATATGATTGAGGAGCTTGCCCTTAGTGACACAAAAAATCAACTTTGAAGGATTTAAAGAAATGCTAATTTTTCTGCAACGCATGAGAATTTTTCTAAGATGACCAAAATGATCTGACTGTTCTTTGAATAGACAATCAAATCATCGAGATAAACTTGGATAATTTTGTCAATCAGATCATCAAAATCTATCTGCATAGCTCTTTGAAAGGTGGCACCTACATTATACAATCCAAAAGGCATTAAGGTTCGTAAGCAAATGTGCCCCAGCGTGTAGTGAATGTGGTTTATATCTATCAGTCCTCTTCACTTTGATTTGATTATAGCCATAAAATCCATCAAGTAAGGACATCATTTGTAACCCTGCAACTTGTTGTAAAATCATTTCCATATTAGGGAGAGGAAAACAATCTTTGACGCTCGCTCTGTTCAATGCGTGGAAATCGACGCATAGTCTGACCTGACCAGTAGTCTTCCGAACTGGTACAAGATTTTAAACCCACTCAGAATACTTTTTTTTCCATGTGAAAATTTCACTCGAATTTATATTAAGTATAAACTCTTTTACATACAATAGCTACAGCTGTAGCGAATCGAGAACCAGTCAAACAAATAAAATTGGTCACCATACAAATATAAAACTGACTCCCCTGTCAATCAAAGAACGCCCAGAAATACTGAACCACTCATATCGCAGGAGGATGGCGAACATATACTGCTGCAAATTCGAAACAGAGAGCCATCCATCAATACCCCAACAGTATGGACTATGACACCAAAAAACTGGAAAAAAAATAGCACCCACAGTCAAATAACAAATAAGCGCCCAGGATGCAGTCTGCGATCTTGGAATGGGTAGAGAGCCATTACCATCATCCCCCAACTGTGAAAGAATCGATGGCACTAATCTGTAATTGAAAAAAAACACCAGGACTAAAGGAGGCTTCAATCTCCTTCGAAGAGATTGTAGGAGGAAACTGGACTTTCAATATCATTATCACAGTGGAAGACAGTGAGCCTACCCATCACGGCACTTAGAGCCCTCTTTGATAGAGCGTCAGCAGCCCCATTATGAGCCCTGGGAATATGGCAGAACTGTATGTCGGAATATTTTTTTGCCAGCATCCTCGTTTTCAGTTTCCAGCCTTCTAAGTGGACAGAATTGAGCTCACTGTTTTGATTAATCCAGTCTAAGACAAGTTTAGAATCTCCCAAAACACAAAGAAGGTTTAAAGACCAAAAATTTGCGAGTGAAAGAGTGACCCATAATCCCAAGAGCTCGGCTTTGTTATTAGTTCCAGCTCCACAATTAAGGAACCAGTTTGTAGTCCTTGACTGGTGGGCTCTGAAAGTGCCTCCTGCCCCACAACAGAGACCGTTGGAGAGAGCGGCACCATCAAAGAAAACAAAAATGGTGTCATCCGTCCACTGAAAATCAACAACTTTGTTATGAATCACCTTTTGGGAGGACGACTGCCAATTGAAGTTGGAGAGAACTTTGTGGATGACTGCTTGACAAGAGGGAGGCCGTCCCTCGAAAATAGACAGATTTCTCTCTATCCAGATCCACCAACAGACTGTGGCAGCCAGGGAGACAGGGGCCGATTTTCTATTATGCCAATCTGCAAAACACTCAAGGACAGTATCACCCTTCCAGACCAAGGTAAGAGACAAAAATTGTAGTAAGCTTTTCCAAACAGTCACAGTAAATTCACAATGGATCAGAAGGTGATTTAAATTTTCTATGGCTGAGGTGCAAAGAGGACAGCGGCCAGGGCCCTGCCTGCCTCTTCTTTGGATCGCCTCCCAGGTGAGCGGTCTGTTCTTTAAACAAAGCCAAACAAATTTTTTTAACTTTAGTGGAATGGGCCAATTCCAAAGTGAAAGACACAGCGGGCTCGCTTGATTACAGTCAACCATTTGGTGGAGAGCCACATAGGCATTACTTACTGTCAAGATCCCAGATCCATCCCTCCCTGCCCACAAAAGAGAATCAGGGAAATCAGTTAGCGAGATTCCAACCGCTTTCAGAGCTCTAGTATATGTATCCCACTCCCTTGCAATCGGTTGGGGAAGCTGAAGAGCGCTGCTAGTGCACCAGCTGTCCTGGAGAAAAGAAATGTTTGTAGCCACCTTTACCTGTGCAAGACAGTGGAAACTATTACTTTCGAGCTGAGATCTGAGCAAAGGCGAGAGGATAGAGAGATTCTCCATACCAAGGATCTTGTCTCTACCGAGAAGGATCTCGGAACCTGTACCGGGCATCCAACGGAGCCAGTGAAGTACCACCGGGGAGGAAGAGATCAATCCCTTCCAAAAAGGGGAAGCCCGTTTCGTCTCCAGGGAGGGCCTTCTAAGCCAGCGAGTAAGGGAGAGGCTGCCAAGGTACTTAGCAGATATGACTTTCTGCCAAATGCTTCTAAGGGTAACACCTCTCCAGAAGGAGCAAGCCAGGAGAGTCGAGTTGAACATAGACAGATTCTTTAGTCCCCAGCCTCCTGCCTTTCGGGGGCTGAAGAGAGACTGCCACTTGCAAAGGTGAAAGCGATGATTATCTATCCTGTCATTCCATAAGAAATTGCAAGCAAGTCTTCGAAGAATAACAATAATTTTGTTTGGAATACGCTCAAGAGTCATCCAGTAAACAGCCAGCCCCTCAAGCACTGCTTTGACTAAGATGTATCGCCCCCCGAGAGACAGCCACTTGTTGCACCAGTGAGTTATCTTCCTTTCAAATAGAGCCACAAGCCAACTCCAATCAGCAGTAGTGGAGGCTCTCGGCAACAACCTATAACCCAGGTAGCAGAAGCCTTTTTTCAAATCAATGAAAGAAAAGGGGATGGTGTCCTTGAGTAGTAAGAGCTCAACCTCCGAAACTCCCCAAAAATGGACCGAGGATTTTGTGGTATTGATGGACAGCCCCGTAGCAGTACATAAAACTTGTAGAATGTCCATAATAACTAGCCATTCTGATGGCTCAGCTTTTGTCAATAGGATAATATCGTCTACGAACAATAGATGAAAAATCTTAATGAATCTAGACACCTTTATACCTGAGATCTTTTGTTCAGCAAAATATTTAGCAAGGAGCAGGCTGAGACTTTCCATAACAAGGATGAAGAGGTAAGGGGAAAGAGGACAGCCCTGTCGGAGTCCCCTTTCTTTGTTGAAAAAATTTGTCGCTTCTCCATTGATCAGCACCGCAAAGTTTGCACTTGTAACACATGCTAGAATCCATTCAGTGAACTTGTCACCAAAACCCGTAGCAAGTAGAGTCAGTCTCAAGAATGCCCAGTCAATACAGTCAAAAGCCTTTTTTAGATCTAATTTCATGATTAAAGCCTTCAAATTTTTCTGTTTAATAGAGTGAATGCACTCATGTGCCGTTGCTATGGCATCTTGAATTCTCCTTCCTTTTAGAAACCCCAGCTGTTCCGGTGAAAGGCTCTTTTCCAGAAAAGGTTTCAAGCGATTTGCAATGACTTTTGAAACAAGTTTGTAGATAAGATTACACAGGGATATTGGTCTGAAGTCATTAAAGGAGACAACATTGTTTTCTTTGGGTATCAAAACCAGAAAAGTGGAGTTTAAATTTTTAAGGATCTTGCCTTTGATACGAACATCTTCGACCATCGATAGGAGATCCGACCCCACTAGATCAAAGAAATGAGAGAAGAACTCTGTCATCCAGCCATCAGGGCCCGGACTTCTCTCCTTTTTGAAATGCAACAAAATGAGTTTTAGCTCTAGGAGGGAGATAGGCTTGTAAAGATCAACGGCTTCTAAGTCTGTAACCAATCTTGGGTACAGGCTGGCTGTTAATACTTTTTCTTGAAGTTGGTGGGAACCGTTATCTCCAAGGAGATTTTTGAAATGTGAAAACGCCTCCATCTTGATCTCCTCTTGACCCCGGCGCATCTCTCCATTATCGCTTTGAATAGTCCATATGCGTTTTTTGTCCCTGTTGAAACTGGCCAGTTTGTGAAATTTTTTTGTGTTTGAATCTCCCCATTTGAGCCAGGTTGCTCGGATGCGGAGCCTCCATGCCAATTCCTCTTCTTTTAATATGTAATCCCTGCGCTGCTCAAGCTCTTTTAAATGTGCGGAATGTTCAATGGACAGGGCTGTTGTAGAAGACCGTAGAATAATCTCTTTTATCTCCAGGTCAAGCTTTTTTATAATTGCCTCCTCCGATTTTTTCTTTAGGAGGCTCCAAGACTTTGTGCGGGCTCTTAAATCCTTGAGTTTCCACTGTAGGCACCGCTGCAGGTCATCTTCTAATTGAAAACGAGGGTCTGTCCAGACTAAATGGACCAAATCATTATAGTTCTCCGAATCTAACCAATGATGATTGAACTTAAATGGAACAGAAAAAGACTGTAGGGGGCTATTCAACTTCAAGAATATAGGAGCATGATTGGAGTAATAAGGATACTCCACCCAGGAAGTAGGGAAAGTAGCGGATGACATAATATTATCGGAAATTAGGAATCGATCTAATCTTCTGGCTATGGCCTCCTCTCCGGCGCATCCATTACGCCAAGTAGGAACAATGCAGCTCGGCAAAATGTCAACCAAATTAAAGGATGAAAAAAGATCTCTGTAATACGCCCCAACTGAAGCTGACAGAGGTAAGCCTCCCCAGTGTTCGTCTGAAGAAAGTGTTAAGTTAAAATCTCCACCGAGGATAAGGTTAGGGATGGCGAGTAAGCCGCTTGCTGCAAGTCGCTTCCAAAATCATGACCTGTCCAGACAAGGTGCATACACATTTAAAAACGCTATCTCTTGGTTGATAGCAAGGCAATGACCCTTCAGCAGAATGCCCCCACAAGTGATATAGGGAACCAAATCAAAGAAGACCGGGTCCCATGCCACCAGCAATCTGCCAGAGTTGCCGATGGAGCTGACAGCCGCCGAAGACCAGGATGGGCAGAAAGAGTGTACAAATACTCTGGAACTGTGATCAGATGAAAGCGTTTCTTGAAGAAGAATGAGATTTGGTTTGGAGTTTTCGAGCAGTTTCCGGAAAGAGGCTCTCTTGTGGAGTCCTCCAGTTCCACTCACATTCAAAGAGAGCACAATCATTTGGAACGCGCAATAGCCTTCAGTGCTCTAAGGGGGGCTTTATCAGGTTGAGTAGGATATGTAGGGGCCAACTGTTGTGAAACAAGCTTATCTTTCTTTTTTCGAGAGCTTCTGGTTTGCAGAGGAGATAACTCTACACCCAGGCCACGTGACCAAGTGAAGGACTTCTTTTCCAAGTTTGAAAGCTGTGACGTGGAGGCTCCCTCCAATGTTGGAACTGATAATAGTTCATTTCCCCTGTAGGCTTGGAGCTGAGTAATAGTACCTGGCAAGATAGGTGGTGAAGCCTTCGAGCTCATCGCTGACAGTAAAAGATACTCATTTTCAAACGGCTGACTGTAGCCCGGTAAAGAAGCTGGGGACTCGGTCGGCCCAAGGATAGGATTCGGTGAACTGGGCTGCCCACTCTCTTTGGCTGGAAGGGGAGGTTGCAAGGAGGGTGAATGGTTCGAAGGGGGATAAAGATCAGAGGTTATGTGGAGGTGGGAGTCGAGCACCTTGCTGAAAGTGCAGGAAGGTTGTGAACCCCCTAAGGCTGGTGCCAGGGAAGTGGGAGGGGGAGCCGAGAGCCAATGGGAATTGTTGATGGACTCCCTTTCGTGAGAGGAGAGTGAATAATAAAAGGAAGGACAAAGATTAAATATTTTGGACATCAAAGATTCCGGGTGACCAGGTAAAGGAGGGGACAGAGGGTCCAGGGGGGTATCCAGATGCTCGAGGGATGGATCAACCGTCATGTATTCCGGAGGATTGAGGTACAAGTCTGCTTCTTCTGAATGGAGAGACCCCGTCTTACCTGGACAGTTTCGTCGGAGATGTCCCGTTTCTCGACATGAGTTGCACCGAAAAGGAATGCCAAGGTAGTCCAGGGGTTGGAGAGACTTTCGACCCCTCCAAACGATCTCCAAGTTTTCAGGAAGACCTGCAGTGATGTCAATCTCCACCAGTACTTTGCCCATCTTCCGCGAGGAGCCCGAAAGCGAACCTGAATCGAAGGAGATAAACCTTCCCAAAGAGTCCCCTATAGCTCTGATGGCTTCTTTAGTCCAAAAGTGGAGAGGAAGCCCTGGAAGGAGCACCCATAAATGTTTGTACTGGAAGTAGTCCGTGTCAGGATTGAATGCCAATCTCCAGCGCTTTAGCATGAGATTGCTGCCCCCAAAAACCCAAGAAGAGGATAATAGCAGAGTTGCATCTTCCGGAGTTCTACAAAGGAAGCCAAGCCAACCTTTTTTTAAGTACAAGACTTCAGGACAATAACCCAAGACAAGAGTCCACTCAGTTTTTACCCAGTCCTCAAGAGGGGATGGGCTCAGTGCTTTGTAGGAGATGCGGCCTACTAGGGCACACAGAGACATTTTGCAGAGGTTTTCTAAACCTACTCCATCTCCTAGAACCAATCTCTTATTTTTCCTGTTGGCCTTCCAAGCCTTGCGACCCTGGTGAGGCACTCGGCAAGCAGAATGAGAGTTCCTAGGATTCTCAAGCTCAGCCGGATTAGTAGAGTGAAAAAGGGGAGTCCTGTCAGAGGTAGTGTGAGTGGATCTCGGGAGAGGAGCACTAGGCTGTGCTGTAAGTTCTGACACTACTGGGTTCCCAGATAAAGAGGTGCTGCAAGAGGGAAAAGGTTTGGGAGGGAGGGTCGGGATCCTTCTTTCAAGGGAATCCACTTGCTCGAAAAAACCAGTCTGTTTCCAAATGATTTCATCGGTGGGATTCAAAAGTTCTTTGGTCAACGCGTCCATTGCTAAAGGAGATGACTGGGGACCGCAGAAGGCCCACAGGTTACACCTGGGAAAGGTTCGGGGCAGATCTCTGAAGGCACAGGTAAAGACAGTGGAGCGGTCCCTATCTGGACTAGAGGACAAAAAAGAAAGAAAAAAACGTGATCCAGCCGGTGTATTAGAGACTGTAAACTAATACCGTCAAGTAAAATACAACTTACTATCCACTGTGAGAAGGTAATAAGTGTGGTAAAGGTGAACAGCCGTGCGGTCTGGAGCTCGGTAAGGACTGTAGGGATGCCTGGGTCACCAGCATCAAGTCAAGGGTAACCTGTATGAAACAAAGCCTGGATTTGTGTCTGCCTGGTTCGCCAAGTTTTGAAAAAAACCTTCCCGCTCCTTCCCCATTGTTTCTATGACCCACTCGGAATACTTAAGTGGAAAGAATATACCAACTTTCAATATTTTTTCCAATTCTTTCCTAATAATAGCTTCGAGTGCAATGTTAATAGGTCTTTGTTTTTGTCTAACTGGTTTTACCCCTTCCTTGATAGGAATGGCATGTTGTATGAGAGCAGGATCAAAACCACGAAGATCCTCGTATGACAAGACCATGCAAAAACATCTTGAAATTCACAGAGTAGTTCTGTGAATTTCACTTTCTCTTCTTCAGAACATTGGGCACCTAGTTTAACAATCTTTGGAGATTCGGGTGTCCCAAGGTTCAAGGAAATGGTATCACCCACTTTCCTTTTTGTATCCTCTTCCTTATATATCTCTTTGTTTCTTACATCACTCGACGGAAATGAACTTTTGAGAGGAGTCAAGCCTTTAGGAAATTTATCATCTTCAATGGATATGATTTCCTTAGGCCTAAATGGTTCATTGTATGAAAGCGCACATGCCTTCATCACTTGGAAATACCTTCCATGATTCCACATTATCAGGGATATGAGGACGATATAGAGATTGAAATGTGCAATCATGTCTTTGAGGCAAAAGCTGTCGGGTAGGAGATGCTGCAAACACCACTAGCCTATCAGCCATTGAATTGAGTTCTCGCTTAACACGAGTGATGTTAAAAGATAACAGGTTTGAAATGAGCATCCAAACAACTTGGGTATAACGTTTAAGAAACTTGTTGCTAGGTGAATAAATCTTACGTACAAGGTTCACAACAAGTTCGGAATCACCAAAGACTGTAAGGTGGCCACAACCAAGGTTATATGCGTTTTTGATGCCTAACAATAAGGCCTCAAACTCGGTGATGTTGTTTGTGCAAGCAAATTCTAACCTATAAGAGAAATTGTGGATTTTACCTATAGGAGAATATAGAATAATGTTGACTCCATTACCTTTGTTTGAGCATGAGCCATCGAAAATCATGTGCCACATGCCATCATCAAAATCAATTGGTTCAAGGATAGTGTCACCCTCATCAACATAGATAGAGTATACTCCCAAATCTTCCTCAAGATAATTTATGTTAGGTTGGGGAACACTCTCTTTGTATGGTGGAATTATTCCTTCCCTTAGGACTAAAATGTTCTTTCCGTTCCTAGGGACAGACATATGTGTTCTTTCAAGCGAAAGATATCCACCCATTAAGGCTTGCTAGTCTCTTCCTAAAATAATTGAATAATTGCTTACTGGCACATCAATTACCTGGATACTGAGGGTTGTTCTTATTTCAGGATGCGTGCACAAAACTAAGGTTACATCTTTTATTTCACCTACAATTGATTGTCGCAGACTGTTATAAGAGAGCATGCTTCTAGAATTTTTCATTAGTACATGATAAGCCAAGCTCTTCCATTATAATTTTTGACATTACACTTGGACTAGACCCACCATCAATTAGGCAACAATGAGCTATTTTATCCATAATTTTACATAAATATAAAAAGGGGGATTTTTTTATAGGTTTCCTAAAGTTACTTACACCTATTTTATTTGCATTTGAATCCTCTTCTTTTGACTCTTCAAAATGATTGGCTATAGTAGAAACTTTACCTTCCATAAAATTCTTGAGATGCTTTTGCTGTTTAGGGACAAAAACCATGTCCAAAAGAGTGGCATCAGCCTTGATATTAACCATTTGGTTAAGGATGTTGTATTTGGAAGAGGGAAGAGGGGAAGGCATTCCTTGATTTTCTAGAGTTTTGACAACTTGTGTATCAGTGCTTTGAGAAGATGAGCTTGGAGGAGAAGAAGTACGAGGAGGGTCATATTTTCCCTTGGTGGTGTAATATTTGTTCATGGTATTGATTATCATGACATCCTCAGGGTTGACCCAATCTAGAACCGTGATTGTGGTATCGGGCCTTTTGCCAAAGATATTATCTCTGGCATTTTTATTAACTTCGCAAGTACTTTCTTCATGATTTTCTTCACAGAAGTTACACCAACTGCGAGACATAATGGCCTTTGGCTGAAAATTGTTTTCATTATTATTCCTAAAAGGCACCGAGGAAGAAGAATATGCGACAGGGGTGGGAGAAGAAACACTTCCCTTTCGTTCATAGGCTATCATCCTATTGTTCATGTCTTGCACGAGTTGTAGGAGGGCAGACATATATGTTTGGTTGACCGAGTCCCCTTTAGGGAGACCCATTCTTTCGTGTTGCTCCTCATATTCTAGGAAAGTATGAAGAGCGGAACCAAGATTGTCAATAACCTTTTCTTCGTGTCTATGACGATAAGGGGAAGGAAGCACATTATAATAATGCATGAAAGTGGCTTGATTTTGTAGACATATTAGTTCAGGAATTTGATTGTATAGCTTAGTGAAGCGAAGGTTAAAAGACTTAATGGTTTCGCCATCTTTATAAGTGATATTGTTGTATTCCCTTAGCTACTTTTCCATACTTTTGGACTGTCCCTAAGTGGACTTGAACCAATAAACCAATTCTTCCCATTTGGAAATAATTTTGGGAGGGAGGTCAAAAAAATATGCCGCGACTTTCCCTTCAAGGGAGTTAACAAATAAGCACATGCAAGTGTCGTTATCATTTGTCCCGATGTTATGACAAGCATTGGAAAATGATACTAAGTGTTTATTTGTAGAAACAATATTATTCCCCGAGAACTTAGGAAGATGTTCCTTAAACTTCGGTAATGGGTGAGTAGTGGGTGACAGATTCAAGGGAGAATACACATGCCATGGAGTGGTCATAGCATCTTCTTCGAACTGGGAAATCCCATATTTATTTATCACTTTAGTAGAATTGGTAGTGAATTGGACATGGATCTGATGGTTGTATATACTACCAATTACTGACGAAGCAGAAGGCTGGGAGGAGGAGGCACCTCTGGTTCCATTACCACTACCTGCAAATGTCATGTTAAAGGTAATAGGCATAGGTAATGAAGGTGAACTAGCAGAATCAAGCAAAGTTCTCCTTAGAGCACTTTCTTGGGTTGACATAATGAATTTCCTCCTTCCTATTTCAAAAATAGGAGTAGATTCAGGGGGGAAATCCTCTTCTTCTTCGGGAGATGCGAGGATTTGAGGACATGAAAAGAAAAACAAAGGGTTTAGAAAAGAAAGGTTACTATTGATTTTTGGGTTGCCTTTCCCTGGCTTCCCAACGTTCACGAATACTTATATCTCTTTCAACTACTTCCCAAGAGTGTTCAAGTTAAGCACGAGTATTAGCAGTCTTTAAAATAATATTGAATAAGGTCAAATCAATGCTAGTTTGGTTGTTAAGACCATATCCAATATCGGGTTGTCTTGTAACAAGCACTGTCATGGAAAAAATCAGCCAAGGATTATTTAAACAAAACAAAAAAATTGAATATAATCGTGAATACAATCAACCCGAGAGATATGGAAGATCTCCCCAGTATGGTCATCAAAAAAATGTTGAGAAAAAGGTATGGAAAACGTTACTCAAGCATTTTCAGATCTTGTCGGGCTAAGACAAGATAGTTGGGAATGTTACCCAGGGTTTATAGCCTAAAAACCAATCACTTAGTCCACAAGTATTTAATTACAGAGGACCAAGGCTGGTTTTATGTGTTATATATATCAATGCAAAAATAAGTAAACTTTAAACAAAGTTACATGAATGTGTACAAAAAATATACAAATGTATATATGGAGAACAAAGAAAAAGAATGAACCAAATCATTAAAACACATGTGTGAGACTGAAACAATAATCATATTTTCCATTTATTTCATTCTGAGATACAAAACTGAGTTCTCTATACAAACCCCTGTGAGGGTAGGGACCAAAATAAAATTTAGAAGCCTTCGATGGGCACCATACAAAAAGACTCCGACAATCAAGAAGAAAACCAAAGCTAAAGATCTAGATCAGCCTGCCACAAAATGCTGTCACTTCACTTTGCAAGATATTCTTTATCGGTTATGAAACTCAATTCATGCACAAACAAAAATACACAGACTATCAAAGATAAATCATACACCTTAAAAACAAGTTGCTAAAATATGTGATTCAGTTTTTGAATCCTGCTGCCTTCAATAAGTCCCTGCTGTCATAAAGAGGATTAAGCTTTCTAGTAAAGTCAGAATGAATGAAATTTGAAAGTATCTCACTAGTATAGATCAAACCTTATGGCTGTAGTTCTCTTTCTATTCTCCTCTTGTCTCTTCATTTGATTGAGCTTTTATTCTTCCTTAATAAATTATGGTAGTTGAACTACTTTTCTTTAGGTAAGTCAAATTAACTTAAGTAATTGGTTTGAGACAAATAAATATTAATAATATATAAATAGGGGTCTTAATTAATAATTAAATAGGTGGGACCCCTTGTGAGTCCCATTTATATCCTTTTATCATAACAAATATCCAAATCATTTAATTCAAAAACATCTCCTTGTAACTCCCGCTTAATATATATACTCAAATAATAATTATCAACAAAATGCAATATAAACATGTCCCCCAAAACAACATCATATCCAAGCTGTCTAATAAAAAATGCTCAAATGAATGTTGTTGTTCAAAACAATGCCAAATATATGCTTGTTGTTCAAAACCTTATCAAAATAAAAATACTGTCTTCAACATATAAAACAACCTCAATCATCAAAATCCATAATTAATATGTGAGGCATTAGGACTCTTCTCGCTGTTGTCCCCTTTTGATTTTTCTATGGTAACCTTTGACTGGTTAGAGCCTTGAGGATGAATTGCACTAATGACATGAGAACAATCATCCTTAAGATGAACGTGAGAGGAAACTGACTTGGCAGAATCTATGGATGAGTTGGACTGAGTGGATATTCCCTTTCCCTTGTCCTGCACAAGCTCGAGGACATCTATTTTTAATCTTTTACAGGCATGTGATGATTGCACGAGTGAGACAACATGATCAACATGGGAAACTTGGTTTTTTGGTGGTGGAGGGGGTAATGGAAATGATGTAGTAGGCCAACCGTGGTGGTGGAAAAAAGATGGGTGGAAAATATCTTGCCAACCATCATTGGTGGGTAGTTCTGGTCGCACTTATACATGAGGGGGGACTGAAATTCCATGAATATTTTTATGTGCTTAGAAGGGAGCTCTTTCTGGTCTGGGATGAAATATTCCTTGTCTTACTTGGTTGAAGAAACCATCTTGGAAAATATGGTTCAATTCTTGGGGGTCAACATCAAAATGTATAGAGAACTGAGGTCTTCTATGACCCCTCAACCAATTTCCCTTGCCTCTGTTACCTCTACCATTACTACCTCTACTAAAAAAGATCATCTTGTAACAATAATCAATAAATCATGAAAAATTCTTAATAATCCATGCATGAAACTCTACCTAAATAAAATCAAAAGTTGGCTCTATTATCCACCACAGAACGCATGCAATCCATCCATTACAAACTTCACCAATCAATTTCCATATGAACATGGAGTGATAGGGTCATTGGGAATATGAGGGGTGTGTAATGTGCAAAAGATGGTAGCATGGATGAGATAAGATACACGAATATTGTTCAAGCAATAAAAAAAAAATCAAACTGTGTATATATCAAACTCTCAAACACCAATGATCAACTAAACTCCATATCCATCCCTTTTGTTTTCATACATATTTCTCTTTTAAAATGCTTAATAATAGAACAAGAAGTGTTATAAGTGTATGTGGGAAAATGAAGGGAATGTAATGTGCGAAAAATGACACAATGAAAGGGAATCCAATGGTTATTGTTCTATCATTTTCCATAATACCATCACCATAACAACAAAATTTCCAAACACTTTTCTGTTTAATATCAAAATCCAATACTTCGTTTTAAAATTCGAAGACTGTTGTTTCAAAAATCCAAGAGTGTTCATTGTGTATTTTTTTTTTTTTTTTGTATTCACAAAATTTAGTTAATAAACAACTGTCCTAAGAAATGTCTAACATCTATAATGATATCATATCCAGTGCACAATATGGCCAAGAAAGCATAGTAAGCCAACAACCAACCTAACAGTCAATGTATTGATAGAATGAGTCTGAAACCCAGTGCAATTAGTGTTCTTTAATCATTACACAGTTTCTCAAAAATGACCAAAAATACCACCATGGGTAATAAAACAATCGAACTGAGATTTTAATGTACATAACACATTTTTCGTGTTCGCTGAGTTAATTCAACCAATATACAATTTGTCAACAAAGACATTCTATTCAATAAAAAACCCAACCTCCTCAAGCATTCTAACATAGGACGACCATAACTCTTAAACACTATCTTTCAATACTATCATAACTTCAATACTGTCATATAAAAACTGGGTTTATCACCAAGTGAGTTTGGTATTAGCTCTAACACCATCAAGTAAATAAATTGACAAAACCCCATGACAAAAGAGATGCAAAAAACAATCTTATGAAACGTTGGGTTAGTCACCCTTACACAGTCATCTAGTTCAGGGTTTGAGATACCATTCATCAAAATAAATGATGTATGATAGAGAAAAAGGGGAAACACTTCGAGGGTTTATCCAAAAACAAGACTTCGACCATCTTTTATCACCACAAATTTCCACAGATCTCTTCACAGACCCTTTATGGCGGCCACAAACAAATATATCCATGATATATACAAATAATTGATAGATAGGGGTTACAAATAATCCATAGGCGAGAAATGCCACAATTGTTATATTAGAGAGACAAGAAACCACCAAATAACTCAAGATGAAACAAACTTGGGCTACTTCCACCACAATGTTTTCCAACAGGTTGAGAAACATAACAACCATAATTTCATTCAACAGAGAGAATAATTCAATTGTGAATTAGTTTTCACATAAACACCAACATAGATTAACGTCATTCGAAAACCATTACTTAGTTGAAAAACCACATGCCATAAAATTTGGAAAAACACAGACTTTAAGCGAATGCAAGAGCCAAATTTTGATTAAATTAATGAGCAGAGCAATAATTCGTGGATGGAGCAACAAGAACATTCATATCTGGATGAAAAATGCCAAGGAGAATCAACAAAACCTGATTATTTCTTCCAAGGCTGAGAAACACGGAGGCAACACCAACAAAAAAAAATGATCAAATGCGAGCATAGCAAGGGTGGTGACCATCGAGGTAAGTTAGAACGACGTGCAATTACTGAACGTCGTATCCACATTTACTCCATCACCCATACCCCAGTATGAGCGCACTAGCACATACAACGCATAATTCACCATATCAATACCAAATTAAATGCAAGTCAGATACACCACCCTTACACTATGTTTTCAAACTTAATGTGTGTGCCAAATTTTTGCACCAACATATTATATGTCCACACTTGCTAGGGAAGCCATGCCCCAAACTTATGACTTTTAAAATTTAAACAATGGTGCATAACCATTTTAACACTAAATCATAGCAATACAATGCCATAATCATATACAACTTCAAGTCTAGAGTTTAAATTCTCATTCAAACTATGTGCAACAGAATAAAACCATAATGATCATCAAAACAATACCATTTTTCCAATAATCCCGTTGTTTGCCATTTTGTTTTAAAGAGTGATTTCGAGACAATAAACTGTAGAGCTTGTTTCACAACCAAGACATGAGCACATAAGAGATGAGTCATCCTCCATAATATTCACACACAGGGTCCCACCTATCTAGTATATTATTAATTATACATAAATAATAAGGCATTGCAACCGATTTTCATGCAGGTATCCTACGTTGTGCTTTTGGGTGTCAACACTCGTCATGCTGTTTACAACAGTAGGTGGTACGCCATGTGGTTCCTCATGGTTGAGGATTTACGCCTTCTTGAAGTTGAAATCCCCGTAGAATGGTTGAGAAGCCCATAAATGGTTGCAACAAGAAGTTACAAGTCATTAATTATAGGGTCAAACAATTATAACAAGAAATACAGGTCGACCCTAAAGTTAAGGAAATAAGTCACTTGGAAAAGAATAAATACACCTCAAGAAGCTTCTCATTTGTACATACACAATCTCATTGAATATCTATCTCTCAAGTGATCTTTTTGTAGCGAATCCGAGAAAGAGAATATGAGGAAGTAAGGATTGTATAAATCTCGGCGTTGCAGAAGTGAAGGGTTTATGAAAACTCTAATTTAGATGACCCCTATGGGTCAGGTTACTGGTGTCCCACGAGGCACCCCCGTGGGTTGTACGACACATCCCACGAGGTCCTGCCAGATGACTAGTCTCTGTCCAACGATGCTAAAGCAAATTCAATGAGATGCTATCTTACACTTGCTGAAGATGATGTGCACTAGGTTGTTCTGAAATGATATACTTTAGGTTTTCTTCATGAGTAAAGGTATGTCTTGTATGTGTTTGTTTATGGCTTGTATCATGGATGGATTATCACATGCTTATGGCATGTATTACATGGTTGCATATGGTTGAGGTTCATGTCTAGGTGATATTGATACAAGCTTGAGACATATCTTTGGTACTTGGTTTATGGTTGTTATGGTTCATTGTTAGAGACACATATTTTTGATATTGACATATGTATGAAGTACAATTTTTGGTACTTTATTGAGGCACATCATTGAGGTTATGGTACTTTCTTTTGGAATATCTTTTGGTACATGGTTTATGATTGAGACATATCATGAATGATATGTTATATGGTTGAGGTACATCTTTTGGAATATAGTATGTACTTTGGATACTTGATGTTGGACATACGTTTTGATGCATGGTCTATGTGAGTAGCATCTGGTTGATGATGATTATGTATCCGTGTCAGAAACAATGACAGATGCAATGAAAATGACAATGACAGTGACATATATGATGACAGTTTGATTATCGGTATTAGTGGTTGTGATAGGTTGAGTCTACACTTATATTTCAGAGAGGCAAGACGAGGCAAGGAAAGGGGGTTGTAGCCTCCTTTCGGTTGGAGTCGGAGAACCTAGGGGGTTGGAGTCTTCTTCCAATTGTAGCTGGATAATTCAGGGATTTGTAGCTTCCTTTAGGTTGGAGCTTGTAAATAGAGGGTTGGAGCCTCTTTCCAGTTGTTGTTGGAGAATTTGGAAGTTGGTGCTTCCTATGAATGTAATCTTGATATATATAAGAAAGCATTCTGCGGTTTTCTCACATTTGAGTTTCCATGTAAAAATATCTTGTGCACTGTGTATGATGTGATATATTGTTGACTGGTACTATTTATGGTTATATGTTCATGAAATTTAAAATGAAGGCATAAATGATAACTATGGATAAATTGATGCATACATATTCTAGTTAAAAGTGGTAAAAATTGCATAACACTGATTCACCCCCCCTCTCAACATTCCAACAATTAGTATCAGTGTTGTTCCTTCAGAAAACAGTTTAATCATTGGAAGGTAGATCATGGAGTGCACCAAGAATGGAACACCACTATTTGATGGACAAAACTATTCCTTCTGGAGCAGAAGAATGAAAACGTTTACACAAGCACAAGGATTTGATGTCTGGAAATCAATAGTAAATGGATACATGACACCTGCCACTCCCCCAATAAACAAGGATGGAAAGAAACTCAAATAAAACAATTGAAAGGCTACTAATGATATTCTGGGTGGTCTTGTTAGATCAATATATGTCAAGGTTATGCACTATGATTCTGCAAAGGACATTTGGGACAAACTTCAAAATGTTTATGAAGGAGATGCCAAAGTCAAAGGGGCCAAGTTTCAAAATTACAGAGGCCAATTTGAATAGCTGAAAATGAAGGAAGATGAAGATATTGCAACCTAATTTTTGTGAGTTGATGAAATAGTGAATGCTATTAAAGGTTTAGGAGAAGAAGTTAAAGAACCAATCATTGTTCAAAGGTACTGATATCTATCCCAATGAGGTTTGATCCTAAGATTTCAACCTTAGAATAAATAATTGATCTTTCTACGATAAGCATGGACGAGTTACATGGGATATTCACAACTTATGAAATGAGAACAAAACATGAGACTCCATACAAAAATGAAGCATCCTTCAAAGCATCCAAGAAGACAAGGAAGGATAAGAAAAAATCAAAGCCAAGTTGCAGCTACAGTGACGATTTAGATGAAGATGAATAAATAGATAACTTCGTAAGAAAGTTGAAGAAAGGAATCGACAAATACAAAAATATTCTTCCTTTAATATGCTTTAATTGTGGTAAAATTGGTCATTTTGCTTCTAAATTTCCTTATGCTAAGAATTCAGATAATGATGAAGAAGAATCTCCCAACAAAGAAAAGAAATATAAAAAGGGAGACATGAGAAGAAACAAAAATAAATTCTTCAAGAAAAGTCTCTACTCAAAGGAGGACGGTTCCTCATCAGATGAGGATGATGATAGCGACATTGATTCAGAAAATGTACTCTTTATGGATTTTGAAAATGATGAAGAGGATTATGAAGAAGAAGGTGAGGTATATCTTAAAGCATAACTAATCATCTCCCTAAGTGAACTAAAGAAAGACAGGAAGAAAAAAAATCACTTCTCAAGCTAAAAGAAAGTTCTCAAAGTTATAACTCTGAAGAAGATCAACATATGATTATGAACCTAAAATTCCAAGTGGAAGAGGCCAGAAGGATTGAAGAAATACTCAAAATCCAACTAGAAGAAAAAGAGAAAGAGAAGGAAAGCTTGGAAACATAAATAGTTTCACCGAGGAAAGAACTTAAGAAAAAAGACATGCAACAAAACAACACCAAAATACTGGATGAGATCAACAACGCTCAACATCTGTATCATGATAGGTTTGGACTAGGATTCAACCATACAGAGAAGGGTTTGAGCTCTATGATTACAGAAGAGGAAGTAGAAAAAAAGACTTATGTAGAAGTCACCATAGGATCCACCAAGAAGAAAGAATGCAAGCTTTCAAATGAGAACACTCAGGAAATTGAAAGAACTCAAGAAGAAGATTACAGAGGAATGACACCACATAGAAGATTCATAATTCAGAGTAAAAAACCATCCATGGAAAGAAATCAAGAAGAAAAATATAGAAGAACAACACCATTCAAAAGATCTCACATGTATCAAACTATTTTTCTTTGTTTATGTTATTCTTGTAACAATTTGGGCACAAAGTTATAAACTGCAAAGATTATGCTAAGAATATAGACAAATATGAATGTCACTTTAGATTTAATGATCTCAAAAAGCCTCATGAAGTGTTTAACATAAACTATAACAATTTTGGCTCATTGAATGATGAAGTAGAATGTTATAAAGGCAACAATTTTGGACACATGGCCAAAGATTGCAGATTGACAATTCCTCCAAAGGAACCAAAGTAGGATCTCAACAATCATACAAAATGACCATCAAGAATTTGGATAAGGTAGCAGGATAACCTAAATGTTGAAAATTTGTCCATTGCTTTACAAGACCAAAGCAGAAGAAATGATTGGTACGTTGATAGGGTTTGTTCAAAGCATATGATAGGTGATAAGAACATATTTATAACTCTGAAGAAAGAAATAGATGGATCAATTTTGTTTGACAATGAAAACTTAGCCAAAATTATAGGAAAAGACACAGTCAATCTTGGAAGTAAGGATTCCAAAGGTAGAAAATGTCCTACTCGTCGAAAACATGAAGCATACTCTGCTAAGTGCGAGTCAAATGTGCTATCGGGGACATAAACTTATATTTGAATCAGAGAAGTGTGAGATAAGGAAAGAAGGTTCAAAAAATTGGTGGCTACAACAGTAAGAACTCCAAACAACATATACATCTTAAATGAGTTTGGAAAAAAAATATGTTACTTAGGAAGGGAAAATGAAAGTTGGCTTTGGCACAGAAGAATGAGACATATGAACTTTGACAATCTGGTCAAAATCAATAGAAATGAAGCAGTAAGAGAAATGCATGAAATTTCAAAACCGGCCAATACTATGTGCAAACATTTCCTACATGGAAATCAAACAAGAACAAAATTCAGAATGAAGGAATACTACACAACAAAGCCAATGGAAATTGTGCACACTAATCTATGTGGACCAATGATAACAAAATGAATGAATGATGAACAATACTTCATGTTTCTTATTGATGATTAGACAAGAATGACTATAGTTCGTTTTCTCAAGAAGAAATCAAAGATATTTGAATATTTCAGAATTTTCAAGGAAACGATTGAAAATGAAATGGATTTGAGAATTAAGTGCTTAAGATCAGACAATGGCGGTGAATTCACATCATAAGAATTCACGGATTTCCATGAAGAACATGGAATAAAAAGACAGTTCTCAACATCCAGGACACCTCAACAAAATGGATTCTTTGAAATGAAGAATAGAATTGTAACAGAGATGGACATAACCATGTTGAGAGATTCGATGTTGAAAAATATCTTTTGGGTACAAGAAGTGCACACAACTGTTCATATCTTAAACAAAGGAATGCTCATAGGTAACATTGACAAAAATCCATATGAGTTATGAAAGGGAAGACCAACAAATGTCAAACACTTCAGAGTATTTGGAAGCAAATGCTACATAAAAAGATAATATGATAGAGTTGGAAAATTTGATTCTCGAGTTGATAAAGGAATAATGGTTGGATACTCAAGCCAAAAGAAAGGAATACAAATGTTACAACCTAAGACTCAACAATATAATGGAAAAAATAAATGTAAATATTGATGAAACAAATGTATC
>ML849612.1:21641-32666 GCA_009831015.1 Picea engelmannii
CTCATTTGAATTGAGATTGTTGGTGCTCCCACTGTCCACTATGACCTTGCATTTCCAGCCCTTGGTCTTGCAAGTCGTCTGGAACAGTCTACATCTTTGAGTTGTGTCATCCACCTCTTTCTCGGGTTTCAAAAGGACCTTATGCACTGTCAGTGACTTTCCACTTCCAGCATCTTCATCTCCGGCATCACGCCTATGCGCCTCAACAACATGGGCATTTCCTCTGTCCACCTTCCTCTCTGGACAGTCAACGGCCTTGTGTCCATCTTTCCCACATGTAAAACATGTGATGAATCCCCCACGTCCTCTACCTCTACCTTGAGTACGAGGAAAAGTGTTGGCGTCAGTATATCCTCCTTGTTGATCACCTTGCTGCCTCCTCGGCTCAGAAATTTGTTGCCTCTACTGTGAGGTTCCACCTCTTTCATCTTTTCCTTGAGGCCTCTTCCAATCCTCCTTGGGCTTTTGAGTTCTCTCTTGGGAAACTGCTTTGCCTCTGGGTTGGCTTCTGCCTCGCTCTCGCTGTCCCTGCTTGTGGCTCAGCTTCTCTTCGGCTTTTAGAGCCATCTGGTACGCATCCTCAACTGTTCGGATGGTAACCATGCTCAGTTCATCCTGAATATCATACCTCAGTCCATTCAGGTATGTTGCCACCTTTTCGTCATCACTCTCCCGATGACCAGCTCTGATGTTGAGCCTGTAGAACTCCTCGGTGTACTCTTTCACCATCATCAACTTCTGTCTCAGGTTCTGTATGCGCCTGAACAACGTGATCTGGTAATCTCTCGGGATGAACTTCGCCTTCATCTTAGCAATCATTCTGTCCCATCTTATGATTTTCTGTTTGCCTCGGGAACGTCTCTCTGCCTGCAGCTCGTCCCACCATAAGGCTGCATGTCCCTTCATCTTGGTGACAACATGCCTCACCTTCTTGTCCTCCTCGATGTCTTCGTAATCGAAGTAGGTGTCGAATGCTCGGATCCAATCCAGCAACTCTTCTGCTTTCAAGCTCCCCTCATAGATGGGGATGTCCATCTTTGTCTTCGAGCTCATCCTCGAGATGGCTCTGATCAACCTCTCGGTTGACGTGTCTTCCGCCGCAACCTCTTCAGCATCATGTCCAGCTTCCTCCTCAATCTTGGGATCACTGAACACCACGTCTCTGGGCGGTCTCCATTTCTTCAAGTCTAGCTCAGAGGTCTCTCATCTCTTGCTCCATCTCAGCATTACCTGCTGGCCTACCCCTTCTTCGGGCATCCCTGTCTTCACGATCAGGAGATTGCCTCTCTCTTCGAGGTGGCTGGTGGAATCTACTTTTCTCTACTACCTGAACAAAGAGAGCTCCACTTCCTGCTCTGATACCACTTGACACAAGTCGTGAGTATCAGAGTGCTTTCCTTTCCTCTTTCTCTCCTCCTGCCTGAAATATACAGACAAGACTTTCAACTCTGATAGCACTTGATGCAACCCTGCCCCTCACTGAGCAAGCCGCTCCCTCCAGGATCTTTTTCGACCACGGGCCCAAAGAGCCTAAGCTCCTCCAACTCCCCTTGGGAGTCACAGGTCGCCCACAGTAACTCCTTCGGTGATTTTCCCCTCCTTCGGAAATTGAGATATCGTGACTCGGGAATTCGCGGTTCATGCGAACACAGTTCTCTTACAACTCCAAACCCCGAACCCCGAGCGTCAACAGTCAACGCTTTCGCGCATCGGGGATTTCCCTATCAAGAAATCGGGAATGGTGATGTTATGAATCCTTGACACCACAAAGTCCCGAACCCTGAACTCCAACTCCAAGGGATCCTTTGATGCATGTCCCACCAATTGACGATTGGGATTATATCGAGGAATCGTCGGTCGCGGTTTCACCGATTGCCATTCCTTTGCATCGCAAAATCCCAAACCCTGATTTTACGATGCCACCTGTCAACACCTCATGGTGAGGGATAAAGCCCTGACACCTGTCTCATGACTGCTTTGGAGGTCCCACTCATCTATGTCACCTCCTTCACTCGTGCGATCGGGAATCGCGGGATCGCGATTTCAACTGTCGCGAGTTCTTTGCATTTGGAAACCCCGAATGCCGAAACCCCGATTCTCCGGATTCGTGCCACCTATCCTTGTCATGATCAACGACCCCGATAAATTTGGGAAATCACGAGTCGCGATTTCGCAAGGTATAACCTCTTGCCTCACCAAACTCCGAATGCTGAATCCCGACCTTCTGGGATCTGAGGTCGCCGAAGCCCGATGGACTTCTATCCTCCTCGCCTGCGCTTACGGGTTAACTCCCGCGTAGCTCCTCCTTGATCTGACGATCCTCGAGATTTCACAAACTTCCCTGACGATTCAAGTCGTCGATTCTCTTCCTCTTGAGGAATATTTCCTGGGTGTATTCTCACTATGCCGAGAATGAACTATCCCTCCTGAGCTTGATTTTTCGGACTCCTTCTGAGGCCTTTAGCACATGTATTACGTGCTCAACTTCCAACAACTCTCAAAGTGTCGAAGTCGTCCAGACCCTGCGCGTCCACAGAGACAACCGTCCCTACCTTCCTTTGCTCAAACTCCCTGCTGAGGCTTCGACCTTGACCTGCACTTCACCTGCACGCCCTATCAACCCAATTCAACTTCTGGGTGAGGGAGAATGAGAGTTTAACTATAGAGCCTCCTCGACGCACTCTATGCAGAGGGATTCAAATGCACTCTATGCAGGAATCTCCTGGCTCAAACAAAGAAACAATTGAAAATCATTTCTCATTCTCTCAGGTTTCGAACCTGATATGCAATCACATACGCAGCATATAGAAGATAAGCATATAAAGAAGCAAGTATGCAACAAAATAACATCAACAATACACAGAGATCAAACACATCCATGGGATTGAAATCACAGCCTTTCTTCTATTAATTCAATCTGTACATGGGTGTTCTTCAAAAGTTCTCTGTTCTGCTCTCTCTCTTTCTCTTCTTCCTAATGTTGAATAATAATCAATTACACAAGGAGGGTGCCTATATTCATTTTCCCTCCTGAAATGAAACTTTCTAATCTATAGCTAACCCTATCTACCAGCATTTAAAACTGTTAAATGCCTTCTTATCTACATTACATTTCAAGTGCGCTTCATATGAATGCATTCATTCAAACAACGACGCAACAATCTTTTCAAAGAAATTCAAAGAGGTATGCGCAGGTGTTGTCCAGCTATTCTTCTCTTTCCTCCATGCTGGCTCACGTCATGACGTCGTAGATGCTCCTGCATCAGACTGGTGGACCACTTATTGTGTGACACATGTCACCACTACAAGGGTGAGACGTGGAACGTCTGTATGACTGAAGTGGAAGGGTCGTAAAGTTGTATGACATGTGGCAGGTACAGTGGTGTGTCACTAGCCTAAAACCTCGAAAGACAGAGGATCAATGGTTGATTGATAGATGGCATGATTGTGTGTATAGTATGGTGCCACATGGCCTGGACGTGGGCTGCCACGTGGCACCCATTCATTGAACATTTTGTTGTTGGGAAAAATTGGTTTTGGAGTCCACTAGGTTTGAACCGTGGACCTCTATGGTTGTTGAATATTCACGTAGGCTGGGCTACCAGCCCTCCTACCTAGTGTTTCTTAACCTTTAGGAGAAAAACTAACATTTAAAGTTGCAGTTTTGTAATTTCAGGTGGAAAAGGTATGTGGCCTAGCCCCTGCACCCGACACATGCGACCGATACATATAATGATGTTGTATGCTTTTTGGCATGGGTATGGTGGAGTCTAGCCCCTATTTTCATCATTATTGCATGCAATTAGACCTTCCATTGTGTTGGCAGGATTTTTTATTTGTGTTATGCCCAGACTGTTATCACCCAGTCCTTCCAATGGTGTGGATTATGTCATATGCCCAGGTGTTATATAAGTTAGAAAAAAGGTTATGGGGTTAGCCCTGATCAGTCGGGACAACCTGTCGACCAAGGGGAATAAGCACTGGCTGGATTCCAGGGGCTAAACCACTAGTGTGCGCGTGGAGCTTTAAAACCCGGTCTTATTCCATGCAATGTAACTAGGGGATGAGAGCTAAGGAGCCAGCACATGGCCCAGGGCCACATGGAGGTGCCCCACATGACCAAGGGCGCATAGTTAAAGGGGTTGTGCCCTAATATTTGCATAAAGTGGGTTTTATACTAGTTTTATGATTTTTAAATGGATTTTATTCTAATATTGGGAGATTTAGTCCATTTTTTAGGGATATTGGGCCCTTTTTTAGGCCAGATCTTGTGGGGAAGTTGGGAGATGGTTAGCAATTTCAGGCCTATATAAAATAGGGATTATTGAATCCATGGGAGGAGGTTCAAAGTAGGTTTATGACGCATAAATATTGAGCCAAAGCCATTGTCATCCATAGGATCTATTGAGGAGTGCACCTTTGTAGACCATTTCTCGGAGCTCCGATCATTCATTTTTAGTGCCATCAGTTTTGTTGGGTTCTTGAGATCTTGTAGAACAAGACTAGATCAGTTTTGTAACCTTTCAGAACTGTTGTGATGTACTTTTAAAGATTTGAACATAAATAAGAAAGCCTCACCCACTGAGACAAAGGCCCGGAGACGTAGGCGAGATTGCCGAAATCCATTATCATATTGGTGTTTATGGTTGTTGATCCTCATGATTTATTTCATATCTGTATATGTTTATATGGTTGTTATGTTTCCTCATTATTTCTTCCTTTTTAATTATTTTTCCTAAATGGTAAAATAACTCAAGCATAATAACTCAACCATTGTCGTTTAAAATTTCTTTCTAGATGAAGTGGTATTAGAGCTAGTTGACGTTTGGATTTGATTTTTCATGTTAACCAGGGAACAACACATCTCAGTTGAGAAAATGGCATCTAAAGAGGGATTTTCTCAGGATGAGAAGGATATGCGAAAAACAATCTTTGCCATGTCCGAGATGGGAAAGTGTTATATGAAGATTTATTGGAACGAAAGAGATCAGCTCAAGTTAAATCTTCAAAGAAAAACAAAGGAAAATAAGAATTGAAGGAATTGGATTCTACATATGTTTCAGAAAAAATCTCTGAGGTATGCAGTGGAGGTGATTCATCAATTTCGCGTTATTCCCATCAACGTGGTTTTGGTGCATTTGAAAAACATACCAGAGGTATAGGTTTGAAATTGCTAACCAAGATGGGATATGAAGGAAATGGCCTTGGAAATAATGTCCAAGTTATCATTAATCCCATTGAGGTTGTGGAACTACCTTGCTATTTAGGATTGGGATATGGTGAAGTGGAAATTGGAGCACTCTCCAAGATGGACTCCAAAACATCAGAAACAAGTGATGCTTCAAATGGTCAGCTTCAGTCATTGCAGGAACACTTCACGAAAGGTGATGGCGTATCACTCCTTGATTGTGATAGTGAATGAAAGTCATCTAAAAAACAATGTGAAGATCAACAAGGAAGGTATAATGGTCATGATTTTACCAATTATCTTTTTTATTATAAAAATCATAATCATGCAATCTGAAACTTGTGGAATATATATCCTTGTACTTTTTTTCATTCACCTAAGCATTATGTTGCCAAATGTTGGAAGAGACAATCTTTGTACATGGAGTTTATTTCGACTAGGAAGGAGACATGACATAAAGACTCAACTCCACAACGAAAGAAAAAGAAGGGAAAACAAGTTTGGATGACAAAAACTCACCGCACTTATTGCAAGAGCGGTGGACATCAAAAGGATAATTGTTGGAAGCTTAATCCGAAGCTTCATCCAAAGAAGGAAAAAAGGATTTTGATTCTACTCACAAAGGAAGAGGCATTACCAATGAAGCAAGAGGAACACCATGAAGAAAATAAATCAGCCACTTAGTTTTTCCAGAAGTGGACATCACATATTCATTGTATTTTGCGTCCATTTATGTAATCATACATGTTGAAATGATAACCTGCTATAACGTCATTTTGAACAACATAGTGTTTTTTTTTATCCTTATGAGTATGTAATCAATAATTTTAATTTTGTAAACTTTTAGAGGACCAAAAGGTCTTTAGTGGGGAGGTGTGATCCAGAATTGGATCCGAGAGCCAGATAGGGCTGAGAAAGGCCTTAAAATAAAAGTGTTCATAATATCTTCAAAATGGACATGTGCGTAGGCCTCAACATTATGAACCCAATGTAACTTGAATGGGATCAAACGTACGTTGTATGACCAAGATATCACGATCTGTTCGTTTTTCCAAATAGGGAAAAAAAATGATGATTGTACAGTCCACACAGTCTATTCAGTGCCACATGGCATCTAATGGTACAGGTCATATGACCATACAACTGATGTGACAGGGCACATGGAGTTGATGTAGACTGAGGCTATCTTGACATTTGATTTGACAGATGGACCAGTTATTGTGTGACACGTGTCACCACTGCAAGGGTGACACATGGCACATCCATACGACTGACATGGCAGGGTCATACAACCATACGACCCGTGGAAGACATGGAAGGTACAGTGGTGTGTGACTGGGATGACACCTTTTTTACACAGTGGACCAATGGTTGATTGACACGTGGCATGTTTGGGCATATGGTACGGTGCCACATGGCCTAGACATGGGCTTCCATGTGGCATCCATTCATTGAATGTTTTGTTGTTGGGAAAAAAATTATTTGGAGTCCACCAGGTTCGAATCGTGGACCTCCATGGTTGTCGAATATTCACGTAGGTCGGGCTACCATCCTGCCTACCTAGTGTGGCTTAACCTTTAGGTGAAAAACTAATATTTAAAGTTGTAGTTTTGTAATTTAGAGCAAAAAATGGTTGGGGCCTAGCCCCATCTGCCAACACATGCGAATGATACATATAACCGTGTTGTGTGTTGTTTTGCATGGGTATGGTGGAGTCTAGCCCCTGGTTTCAACATTGTTTCATGCGACTAGACCTTCCATTGTGTTGGAGGGATTTTTTATGTGTGTTAAGCCCAAACTATTAGCACTTGGTTATTCTGATGGCGCAGATTATGTCATATGCCCAGGTGTTATATCAGTTAGTGAAAATTTTATGGGGTTAGCCTCGGTCAGTTAGGATAGCCCTATGACCAAGGGGCATAAACACAGGCTAGATTCCAGGGGTTAAACCACCAGTTTGCGCATGGATCTTTAAAAATCGGTCATATGCCATGCAATGTAACCAGGGGTCGAGAGCTAAGGGGCCAGTGCAAGGCCTAGGGCCACATGGAGGCACCCCACATGACTAGGGGTGCGGAGATAAAGGGGTTGCACCTTAATATTTGCATAAAGTGGGTTTTATACTATTGTGATGATTTTTTAATGGATTTTAGCCTGATATTAGGGAGATTTAATCCATTTTTGAGGAATGTTGGGCCCTTTTTGAGGCCAGATCTTGGGGGGAAGTTGGGAGATGGTTACCAACTTCAGGACTTTATAAACCAGGGCTTATTGAGGCCATGGTTATAGGTTTAGAGTAGTTTTATGCTGCATAAATCTTGATCCAAAGCCATTGCCATGCAGGGGAGCTATTGAGGAGCACACCTTCGCGTGCCATTTCTAGGAGCTCTGATCATCCGTTTTCAGTGGCATCAGTTTTGTTGTATTCTTGAGATCTGGTAGAACAAGACCATATCAATTTTGTAACATTTTGGCATTGCTATGATGTACTTTTAAATCTTTGAACATATATAATAAATCCTCACCCACTGAGAGAAAGGCCCGGAGACATAGGTGAGATTGCCAAACTCCGTTATAACACTGGTGTTTATGGTTTGCTAATACTCATGCTTTATTTCAGATCTATATATGTTTATATGGCTATTATGTTTCCTCATTATTTATTCCTTTTTCATTCGTTTTCCTAAATGGTAAAATAAATCATGCATAATAACTCAACCATCATCATTTAACAGATCTTTCTGAATCAATAATTTTCCCTATAATCTAATCCATTTTGAAATAAGAAGAATTGTGAATATAGATTAATGATATACTAAAATAAGTGATAGTTTCTTTATACCTTTTATAATGCTAGAATTGATTTTTTTTTTTAAGTAATATCAAAATTATCAAATAAGTATTTCACATTTAATATAGTGTCAATATAGAAGACATAAAAGAATATCCTCTCTAAGGGACCACTTCCTGATGTGATTATGGTAAGACTCAATGGAATCATTTGTTTCTTGATTCGAAAGTTGGAAATCTTTACATGCTTTGAACCACATACCTACAATATTTCATATGAAAGATCAGAATAATTGTTACATGTATTGACAGGCCAATAAAATCAACTAAATCACTATGAAACTAACATTTAAAATATTTTATGAAACCAATTTATTTGAAGAACTTTTGATAGAACTCAAGCAATTTGTTCATGGTGTCCCAAGTGAAAAATTTGAAAAACGTGTCATCATCCCTAAAAACTTGAACATATATATCTCTTTCAGTGTTATGAACATACTAGGTTAGCTTCTTCAACCAATATCAATTCTTTTGTTGAATGTAGAGGGTCAAAAATATCATTGTGGATGAACAATATTTAGATGAAATGATGACGACAATAAATACATAATGAAATGATGGAAAAAAGAAGAAGATAATTGATCACATTATTACCAATATCTTTGTGAGAACATTGTTAAAAAGAAAGGATGAAGGTTTCCATCTAGGTAAGGAAGACAAAATACATTGATGAAAGGCATGCAATCATGTCATAATTTTTCCCACATTGAAATATTTCATACCACCCAAATGATAGAATTTCATGTTGATGCGCTTCAAAAGAAATAATCATGTACACATAACACTATTATGGCACAAAATTTCATGAATTCACATTATATAACAATAATGTCATCTTGGTAAATAAGTCCACTAGTCTCCATAATACCTTGTACTCGTTGGTCCCAAATGTCAAATCCAGTTCAAGGACATTGTTCTGTTTGTAATACATTCTTATCCACTTGCCATCTCATTGTTATGATAGCCTAAAATTTCAAATCCATTGCAAGGACATTGTTGTGTTTGTACCTACATTCTTTTCCTCTTGCCATCTCATCATTATGCTAGCGAATGGATCTTGATTTAGTAATAATTCACCCAACATGTTTCATTCCAACAAATACTAGTGATTGAGAGAGTCATCCCCATGAATCCAATACCATGGGTTATTAATCTTTTTTTTTCTTTCTAGGAAGTCTTTTTTTAGAGGAATGAACATGTTCCAATTAAAATCAAACTCTCACGAGTTCATTATCTAACAAACATATGATAATGGTTACTATGTATCATAGTTAGAGAAATATCAACAAAAATGAGAGATCCTATCCATTGTCTTATACTTTATGTTAAGTGCATATGGTAATGCTAATATTTAATTTTGGATGTAGAATACATGGGACTATGGCAATGAAAGATATGTTTGTCCATATTTTGACAGTGAACATAAATTATGAGTGACAAGTGTGGTCTACCATCAACTATTTTGACAATATAATACAATTGGTATTCTCTCTCCCTTCTCTCTCAATTTAGACACTTCTTATCATTCGATGGATCCTTGATTGTTCCTTTGTAACCTTTTTTAGTCATAAGAACATCGTTTCCTAAAGGCATTAAAAACGGATTAGGTACAAATTTTTAAACAAAACTACATATTTCTTGGTGTACTAACATTTCAAATTAATACCCTAGTGATACAAGGAAAAAATGTCGAAATACTACTTTTGACATTCATATTTAAAATTAACAAGTTAGAAACACAAGAAAAATTGCTTTGAAATATTTCCAAGTTCATTTTAAAACTAATTGGTTGGAACAATATTACATATCATTATCATGCAAAAAGAAATGCCCAGAACATGGAATAGTGTCAGCCTGTAAGAAAACCCATCGTTGGAAACAAATGTAGAAGTGTAAGAAGGAACATTGTCTTATTACAAAATCAACATGTGTTTAAAATTCATGCATATTTGAGTGCAAAAAAGGGTTTTTGAGTTAAAAATTAATAATTTAAGGGTGAAATCACGAAGGTGGATAACACTTTCATGACAATCTGATCTCCAAAATTCTAAAAAACATTTTTTAGGCCGAACTAATAGTATTTTTTGGCCAAACTATTTTTCGGTCGAAAGGTGGAACGTCAAATTGAATGGTACAGTGATGGTATCCTCGATTTGCATGTAAATATTTAGTCGGAATATTTTTTCCATTTGGAAATATTTTTTCGGCCGAAAGATATTCTGGCTGAAACAATCTTTTGGCCGAAAACTCTTTCAGCCGAAACATCTTTCGATCGAAAGATTGTTTGGCCAAAAACAATTTCGACCGAAAGAAGGTTTATATATCAACCACACATCAATTTTCAAACGTTTTTCTAACCTTTTCGTGTTTGTGAGTGTTCACAAGTGTTGGCGCTGATGTAGGGTTTTTGTGAGCATTTGTGAGTGTTGGCCAGTGTTCCTGCAGCTGGTTAGGAATTTGGTGGGATGAGGTTCAGGTGAGCGTTCATGAGTGTTGGCAGGAATTCAGCAGGTCAAGCTTCAGGTAAGTAACTGCAATTTTTTTTTTTTAATTTTAATTTTAATCTGTAGATTGTAACATTAAATTTAATTTTAATTTTTAAATTAAAATCTAGCTTTAGGTGGCGGCCTCTGTGGCCAAGTCGTGGGCACGCCAATGGCTTGGCCATAGGGCTAGGCCCCACGACCAAGTCATATTCTAGTGGACTGTGACTTGGCCGCGGGGGCCTAGCCCTGTGGTCAAGTCGTTGGCTTCTCCACTATCAACCTCTACTACCTTTCCCCATGTGATCAACATATTATGAGTAAACCATGAGACAAATCGTTGAGTAAATTTGTGTATTAGAATTTTAATATCGTTGTAGAATCATATAGCTTCTTCTCTAAACAAAAATTTGTTATGAACACTGTCGAATTTGATTACAGCCTAGAACTTTGAATTTCCTCCATTCACTGTAAATTGCATTTACCGATCTTGACATTGATATT
>ML849613.1:18067-32665 GCA_009831015.1 Picea engelmannii
GTCTATTGCAGATGAATTCGAAATTGCAGTGGATTTGATGAGCAGTTAGAGGATACTTGAGATATTTTACTTGCATTTTAATTTCCTAGTTTAGTTGATTTTGGGAATATCTTCCCAGATTATGTAAACAGTTTGATATTATCGACAGGGAGGTTTTACCCTGTGGAAAGAATTATATATACTTATTATTTTTGTAAGAATAATGATCCTCATTCGTGGGAGAACAAGGATATGGAATTTTAATACAGACTGAGGTAGAATTTGGTGTTTTGTTACAGCTTTAGCTTCTTATGATATCAATATTTTGTTTCATGTTATGTGTATCAATTTGTACTTGGTTAATGACTACTTTAGTTATCTTAATCTTTTGCAAATGATATAATTCAATCACTTTAATCCATATCTGATTTCTTCCAAGCATTTAAAGAACATAGCAATTGCTTAATTCAGTTTGTGAACGACATATTTCTCTTCTTCATAAGTTGAATTATTAAGTATAAGTTTTTGCATAACAGGTTTCCCTTATTGCAAAGATTTATAAATCATATAATTGTTATGATTTTTTATGTCTTGTTTGTCCTGTAAATAACTCAAAGAGTAGCACAACCTATCGTTTACGAAAAGCTTATGGATTAACCGGTGCGAGTTTCCTTCCTCCAGCCAACTTCGAAGTCATCATACACAAGACAAATTGGGAGCGTTTCCAGGTCAGTTTGTCATTTATTTAGTATGTTTGTTAGTATTTTTAGTTAGATATATATGTTTAATATATTAGATTGTTTAATTTCAGTAAGTTTCATTTCTTATTTATAAAAACAAAAAATATATCTCTCGTTGTCTTAGGGCAAAAATCAAATGAGTTTTACAGGTTTTATTCAAATCTGCAAGTTGTAGATATTGTATATTTGTGAATAAGTTGTAATTTAATTAGTAGTTAGACAAATAATTATTAGAGTTAGTGTAATAGTAATTAGTATATAGAATAGTTAGAGTAGTTTGTTTTTAGTTAGTTTTTTTTATTTAGTTTTAGTTTGTTTTAATAGTTAGTTTTAGTTTGTTTGTTTTATTTAGTTTTAGTTTGTTTTATTAGTTTTAGTTTGTTTAGTTTGTTTTATTTGTTTTAGATAGATTAGTTAGTTTAGATTAGTTTTCTCTTTGGTTTTCTTAGGACCTTAGAGCGGCCAACGGAGCCGTTAAACTCATCAGGGTGGCTCATTCCAAACGGCTTGGGTTATTAGACAACCCCGGACCGGTTCCACTCTCTCAGTTTACGGACAGTCAATTTCGTCCGTCAACACACGCACATAGAAATCTCATGATTGCAATCAATATCTACTATAGATAGCAGCAATACTCCCAGATCATGTGCAACAGGAAAATACTCTGCTCTTCACGGGAATATTCAAATTGGTGCAATGACCTTCACACAGGCTTGGTGGCAGGTTACGATGGCTCTCCTTTGGTGGGCGGCTCCACACAAATTGTATGGTAGCTCCTTTACGTTCCCCAGACCAACGAACTGCTAATTCAGATAAATGCAAATCACTTGTGTAGAATTATGATGGCTATATATACCACAACGAACACACTCAGATCATGTGCACACAGTAACAAACAATCTCATTGTGAGTGACAAGAGCGGCGAGGTTCTCTTCCTCCCAATTCATCTTCTTCACCAACAAATACACAGTATTCTCAATAACAACGACACTACTTCCTGGCAACAGCTCATCAATCAGTGGCAGGGATTTGATGTTGCAATCCGTTCGTTGATCAACAAATCAATACACAAAATCACTCAAAAAATCTTCACTCATAAATCATATTATTCCTCTACTCTCCACATGATCCTGGGCGGCACTCCCGTGAGGGAGTTACACTCAAACGTGAAGCTTTGATACCATGATAAAATGAGAGAGTAGAGTTATATGAACAAATATTTAATTACTTACAATATCAATATATTGGACTCTATTAGATAGAGTGCACAAGTTGTTATCAGATCTAACTTATTCTAAAGATAACTGGAGAGGTTGAGATATTCTCTCAACCATACACCAAACAAGGATCTCACCAATCCAACTCTCTAACAACCTCTTAAGAATATAATCACACAACTCATGTAGAGATTAACTCTACTTCTCAATACATTAGCAAGCATATTAGATAAATAGAAATTATATATTCCAACATATTATTCATTCATGCTTTATAAAAGTAATTTCATGTCCAACATTTTTTTATGACTTCACACTTCCTAAGTTCGTAGACCACCAAAACTTTATATTTTAAATCATATATCACAGAATCAATGCAATCTCAACTATTGTATTTGAGACTACTATAGAGTATCCTATGACAATGCGACCTCAACTCGTATTTAAGAATATTAAATAACATCCTCTGAATCATGTTGTTCTGTATGCATATGAAATAGAGTTTGAAGTTTTGATAACCCTGCATCTAATTCCAAAGAAAGTTGTGAAACTTTCAATATTTGATGAAATCATCGTTCCCACTTTTAAACCTCTCTACTTTCTTCATGCAAAAATATGAAATGAAAATAAAATGTTGAGGAGGTGTAAATCAGTTGGTGGTTGACAACATTCCTTGTAATGTCGTTGGTTGGTTAGAACTATGGTTGACAACATTCCTTGTAATGTCGTTGGTTGGTTAGAACTAAAATGTGTATTTATATTTGTTTTGTTTTATTTAATATTTTTTAAATACACTTTTACATAAATTTATGTACATAAAGAAAAACAATTTGGAAATATACTATTACTTAAGAATTATTACCTTATAAAAAAGAAAAAGAAAAAGTTTTTGGAGATATACTATTACTTACTTAAACAAAAAAAAAAATTATTACCTTCTTTAAAATACGTTACTATAAAGTTATGGATTTCCTCGTTCTACCTTCCTAAAAAAAAGTTACCCTAAAGTTAGGGATTGCCACTAAAGTTGGTACGTGTGGGGATTTTTCCATGGTTTTCTATGTGGTTTAAAGTAGAAAATTAAAATAGTTTTACATTAAATAATAAATTGTAATCATTAAATCCTAAGTATGTATGAAGTAGTATAAGAGAATTAAATTAATATAAGTAAATATATAACATTAAAATAAATATTTCTAAAAGTAATAATGAGATGTAAAATAATGTAAAATATTTGAAGGGAAAAAATTAGAACTAATACAAAATAACATACAATAAGTAAATATAATATAAGGAAGTAGAGAAAATTGATATATACAAATATATATAGGTAAAAGTAAGTATAATATAAGGGAGTAGAGAAAATTGATATATACAAATATATAGATAAGGTTTAGTGAATAATATTTTAAATATAGTGGATGTGGAAGGAGATTTTATGCTTAAAATATTTATATAGCAATTTTATTTGATACCTATTAATTTATATTAATAATTATCTTTGCAAGGACTTAAAACATGATATTTACAATATGTGAAATGAAGTCAATGTACTTTTTTTCAGGAGACTTTAATGCTAGAACAAAAACTATTTAAGTTATTAATTTAAGTAATGATTCCAACATAATTCTCTATGGCTGATTAATAAAGCTATTATTTTAATAATTTAAGTAATGATTCCAAACCGAATCCTCTATGGATAACTATCAAGCTATTATTTTAGCAATGATTCCAACCCTAATCGTCTATGCCTAAATGAGGCCATTGTTTAGCTAACATATACAAAAGAAGCTACGAAAACTTAATCGGGAATTAGTTTCGTATCAAGTTAATCAAGCTCTGTAGTTCTCAAGATCTAATAATTTGCAATGGTCTATTGCAGTGGCCAAAATCTAATCATATGACGTGTATTCATGGGCTTGTCAATAGTTTCATAAATTATGCGATATATGATATCCCCATATACAAACAAATAGTAAGTTTTGGCCTCTTAAACGAACATGAGCCCGACTACAATCATAGACTTTTAACCCTAAATCCAATGTTTTTCATGCACAAAATCCCCATTGAAGAGAATTATGATAACCAAAAGAACTTGATTTTCAACAAAATAAAAGATGACTTTTTTTAAAGGATTTAAATAATGAATTGAATTTCTTATTAAATAAGAACAATGTTGAATACATCTATCATAATTTTACGACAACCCTATGTATTTCCATCAATAAGTTCTCTATTGAGGTACTATGTAAAAAGGAAAATAGAATGACCAATCCTTGGTATAATACAATGTAAGATTTCTAGAAAATCCATTAGGGATGCTTATAATAAGTCCTTAAAATCACAAGATAAATGAATACAAATCCCTAATTAAAAGGAAAAAATGTACTATATAAATATAAAGCAAGAGAATCTTTTGCACCTATCTAAGCAAGATCCTAAGATATTTTGGAGGTAAATTTTGACTCGTAAACCTAAAGAAAAGAATATGATTCCCTTAAGAGATTCAAACGCCCACCTTAAAAATATTTATGAATCCCCTAATCTCGTGGAAGACATTCAAACTATTTCTATAGAGGATTTTTTTTTCCATAGAAGATGTAGAGTTTGGTGTTAAGTGGATTGAAAAAGGGAAATTTGAGGACATCAAAGGCTACCAAGTTGAAATATTCAAAATTGGAGGGCCCATCCTCACCCCTTAGATCCACAATATATTTAATCTAGTAGTCAATTAGGGCTTCCATAAACCTTGGACTCAAAGCCTAATTGTTCCTACTTTTAAAAGTAGGGATGAAAATAATACCTCTAATTATAGGACCATTATGATTAGTGTAACACCATGTTTTACCCAATACTGTAATTAGGTTAAGACTTCATCCAATTATGTTT
The DNA here is from genome assembly GCA_009831015.1 of Picea engelmannii. Lineage (NCBI taxonomy): Eukaryota > Viridiplantae > Streptophyta > Pinopsida > Pinales > Pinaceae > Picea > Picea engelmannii. The sequence goes on from ML849613.1 coordinate 22,894, forward strand.
ATGAACCATGTAATCATGTTTTTATTTAATGAAAACACCAAAATCGTTGACTAAGAGGGAACAACCTTGAATGTACTAGCCATGATACCAAAGTGGGAATTGATGAAGCAAGGACTAATTAAGTGGTTGGGTAAGGTGGAGCTGAGTTGTTTCAATGAAGAAAACATGAAGCTTGTTTAACAAGATAAATTGTTCTTGCTAATAATAAACACACACCTTCTGACGTACCTGATCGGAATGGAGCCACGTGACTAGTTATGGAAGGTCAAGGAAGTGGTTGAAGTTGTTAATGGTTGTTGACAGATTGGTCTCTTCAAGGAGGAAAGAGATAATTGAATGACCTGATAGCATGACACCACAAGATTTCCCCTTTATAATAGGAACTACGAACTATGGGTTGCATCTGCAAGGAGGCTACTAGAATCCTGAGAGGATAGGAGGAAGAAGAGACCAAAGGTGGAAAACAAGACTAGAAAACTGACAGAAGGGAGACAGAGGATAAAAAAACACCACACATGCACAGAAAGAAAAAATAGTTACCAAGAGTGGCATATGAAGAAATAGAATGAAGATTTTTTTTTAAATAGAGCCAATGAGCGATGAACTCACAGGTTAGGAGCACAGTGAGCGAAGGTGATCATGGAACGGATTGAAGAAGAGAAAAAGAGAGAGGGTTCCTTGAAGAAAATAGGAAACTCATCCAACTTACGATTGTTCTCCCTCAGATGGAGAAGACACGGATCCAGACTGGAGTAATATCGGGCTACAACTTGGTGCTTACTAGACATAAACTGGAACTAGTAAGGGGAGGTTGTTGAGGGGATATTTAGCAGAAAAGGGACTCCATTATGCAGAGGAAATACAATTGAGAAAGCAATTGATAAACCTGTAGAGACCCTGAGCTCAATGTGAAGGGGGGGAATTTTGTTGTTGTCGTAGGAGGAGGGAGAGTAACCTTCCTGGATCTTCTTAAGATTATAGATCAATTGAATCATCCCCTTATGGTATCATGGATTGGAATGGGGGTGATATAAAGAACTCTACAGTATGGCCTAAGGTTGGGAGGAAATGTGTCCTCTCTTAGTCAGTAGGTATTGTCAATTTTTCCTGATTAGATACGTGTATAAGTTGATTTGCTTAAATTTTTCATGAATGATGAATGAATGCAATTACTTGAGTTAATGGGAAATGTAAATGCTTGTAATCAATGAATGAAACCTTTGAATGACTGGGATGTGATGTTATTATTATTGTTTAACCTATCGACTGTGAATTTGAACCAGTATAGATAGTTTGTTCCCTAGGACCTTGCATCCTTAGAGGAAAGTTTGCAGGACATGGAAAAAATATCATTTACCAAATAATGCAGGTATTATGGTGACTGGAGAGATTCTTGTGAGAAATGGAGGGCCTTAAGTCCTGAGGTGGTTGTGATCTTTAAGTGGAAATCTTGCAAGATATGCAATAATTTCATATATAATGAAGCTAGAATGTGGTTAATGGTATCAAAGTGGTTTTCCAACCCCTTAAGACCCTGTGAAACACTTGTAGAACTATGGAATTTCGATAAATCCCAAATCAGTGTTTTAGCTAGTGGAAAAAACCCATGTGGAATTGGTAGAGTTTATAGTCGTTGATTTGGCAGTGTGAGTAAATATCAACCCTTTGTGGGAAAGACATCATCGTTGAAAGAAGATGAGTGTTGGGACTTGTGTGAAGTTCGATGATGACAATAAAATCCTAAGGATGGGATCAGGAACGTCGATCTGTTGGGAGAGTCCTCAATGAGATCTAGACCGTAGATGAAAAATACAGCGTCATTGAGGAATAGAGAATCTGTGGAGTAAATGTTGAGCCATAGAGGTTTCGATGATGATAAAGGCTTGAGGATTGACAAGATTCATCGATCGGTATACAAACAAGAGTTAATGTCCATTGTATATTGTCATAAATCCCAACAAGGAATGATGACATCATGAGGATGTGGCATGTTAACTTGGAATCCATTATGTTCTCCGTGGTCACATGTATCACTAAGGGAGTGGTCGATAGACATGAGTGGACCTAAATAGAGTCAAAATCCTAAAAGGATATGATCATAATCTAGACCATCGGAGTTGGATGTTGTGCGATCTTATTCATTCATCAGAAAATGGTGGGATTGGATCCAGAAATGTGGATGGGAGAGAGTTTCAATGACTAAGAGTTCATGATATTGAATGAAAATCATTGATAGGTAGATGGGAGAGATGAAATATTGGTCATGGATCCTTGCGGGTCCCACTTGTTCATAATGAAAGAGGATGAGGAATTGGACATTATTTGTTGTGCAAGTTGGGAGCATTGATATGATTGGAACCATAAAAGATCATATCCAATAAATTTTGGATCTGGGAAGGGTCTGGTGGGTGGATCATCGTCCAAAAAACCAGTGTTGATTATTTGTTGTTCCTTTAGAGCAAAGCCTCGATGACAACGAAAGGTTGTCGAAGTAGAAACCTTGGGATGATGAATTAAGCGTAGGTTCCACATTGGTTCCATGTCAATACCCCATTACATGATATGAGTGGAATGAAACCAGTTGAATGCCACGTGGCAGTGGGTTGGATTTTTATTATGAGGTTATGGATCCTTCAAGAGGCTACAAATTTAGATCTAGATATTGGATTTGAGCTTATTTATAGTAGATGGAAATCTCTCAATGAGTAGGATCCATCTATGGCCCTTAGGATTAGATATGGGTTGGGTAAGTAGAGAAAAATATTAACATCCCACCAGCCTAAGAGGGGATTATAGGGTCAGGTGTGTTATAGGGTGGGAAGACCTTAAGGAGATCAATGGATTAAAGGAAAGAAAATTGACATGGAAACAATTTGAGAAATACTTTCGAAAGGATTAACTATCGGAGAAGAATTATGATGACAAGCTCAAGGAATTCCATGGGCATAATTTGGGACAATTACAATGGATTCATATTCAAAAAGGTTTATGGAGTTGTTAAGGTATGTCCCTTACCTCGAGGATGAGAAAGCGAGAGTGCATCATTTTCACAGTGAGTTACCACAGTCATACCAGGATCGAATTGAGTTCAACAAACCAAAGACATTGGAGGACATTATTAAAAAGGATAAGTGTTGATAATATTAGTCTAAGCATAAGCAACAACCTTCAAAGGACTAGAAGAGGAAGGACAAGAGTGGATTCTAGAAGAAGGAATTCAAGTCATTCCCATATTTAAATTCCAAGAAAGGTCCATAGTTGGGTCAACCCAGCAGGAGTGTGCATTAGAAATATTTCCCATCTCAAAGTGGAAACAATCCAACAGAGCTAGCATGATAAAGAGAAGAGGATCCCAAGAAAGAACCTTTGCAATATTGGGGATATGGAGAACCACATATGTTGAGGGATTGTACTCATAGGAAAAATGACAACATAAAGGTGTATAATGTGAAGGAGACAACTATGGTCAATGATGTAGCCATAAGTGTGTTGAGAATATATGCAACTATGGAGAATCGACAAGCAAACTACCAAGCCTTTGTGGTGGAATTATAAGGTATTGTTTCCAAGAAACCTATATCTATTTTAATTGAACTAGGATCTAACCTCAGTTATATTTATCCTTGAGTTGTTGAGTCTTGTTCGTTGTAGAAAAGGAAACATGAGAGAGCATGGTTGGTTCAGTTAGCCACTGAAACCAAGATAAAAGTGGTTGAAGTGATTGAAGCATGCCCAATTGAAATGAGTGGAATGTAGACTCAGGAAGCCTTGAATATCCTACCCCTAGTATTGTATGATGTTATATTTGGTATGGATTGGATACCTACTCACAAGTAAAAGTTAAATTCTTATGATAAGGTTTTGGAATGTGAAGATGAGGAGGGAAATGCAAGGATTTTTCAAGGAACTCAGAAGTAAGTTTCTATAAGGAAAATATTAGTGTTGCAACTCAAGAAGTTCAATAGAAAATTGTGTCCCTTGTATCCTACACAAGTTCTTAACTCAACAGAGGGAAAGGAGTTGGAGAATGAATATCACCCTATGCTATGTGAATTTAAGGATGTGTTTCCGGAAGAGGTGCCCAGGCTACCACCAAAAAGAGATCTTGAATTACCAATATATATTGTACCTAGAGAGGTTCCCACATCCAATGTGCCTTACATGATGAGTACGCCAGAGTTGGTGGAGTTGAAGGTGATACTAAAGGAAATGTTGGATAAGGGTTACATTAGGCCAAGTGTATCTCCATGGGGAGCACCAACCCTGGTTTTTAAGAAGGATGGAAACTTGAGACTATGCATTAACTATAGGAAGTTGAACAAGATGACCATTAATAACAAGCATCCTTTTCCTAGGATAAATGATCTCTTTGATTAGCTCAAAGGAGATACATTTTTATCAAATATTGATTTGAGGTCAAGATATCACCAAGTCAAAATCAAGGATGAGAACATCCATAAGACAACCTTTAAAACAAGGTATGGGAACTATGAGTTTTTGGTGGTACCATTCAGACTTACAAATGCACCTACCACACTCATGTTCTTAATGAATAGTGTGATCAACAAATATTTGGACAATTTTGTCTTAGTATTTGTGGATGACATTTTGGTGATATTCCAAGAGAAACGAAGAGCATGAAGAGCATCTCAGGATGGTGTTATAGGTGCTAAGAGAGCACCGATTTCACGATAATTTCAACAAGTGTGATTTCCTTCAAAAAAAAATCCATTATTTAGGCCATGTAATCTCAACAAAAGGAGTGGAAGTGGATCCTAGAAACATTAAGGAAATCATGGATTGGTCTATCCCTAGGAATGTCAGAGAAGTAAGATCCTTCATGGGATTGGTTGGATATTACAGAAGGTTCACAAAAGGATTTTCCAAGATCAAAAATCCTATTACCTCATTGCAAAGAAAGGGGAAGAAATTTATATGGTAACTAGAGTATGAATATAACTTCCAACAACTAAAGCATATTTTAACTAATTCCTCTATTCCGAAGATTGAAAACCCAGAAAGGGATTTCTTGGTTTGCATAGATGCTTGCAAAGAAGGACTCGATGGAGTTCCCATGAAAGAAGGGAAAGTGATTTGTTATGAATAATGAAATTTGAATGAGCTTGAGAATAAGTATGTTACCCACGATCTAGAATTTACAACAATTGTGCATGCATTGAAAATGTGGAGGCATGACTTGATCAGGAGAAGATTTGTCTTAATGACAGACCACTGTGATTTGAAGTATTTATCATACCAACCAAGTTTGAATGCTATACAGGCCAAGTGGATGCTGCTGATCAACAATTTTGATTTTGAAATCAAGCATATCAAAGGAAGTGGTGGACGCACACAGCTGAAGCGTTCAGACAATAAACTTAGCAGCAACAAGTCCAGGAGAGTCTAACATCAAGTAGAGAATTAAACTCTCTTATAGGAAGACGCGTTTTTCACTCCAGTGAAACAAGGGTTACAAAGAGACCCGTGGAAAATAATTATGAAGGGTATCATTTTGGATTTGATGGTATGTTTTTTTATAATGAAAGATTATGCATGCCTAATTCAATATATTTGAGGAATCTAATCATGTATGCGTTCCATAGAAGACCATATGTAGGTCATCCTGGTTACCAGAAAATGGTGACAACGGTAAGGTAGTTGTATTATTGGCCCATAATCAAGAAGGACATTTCCAAATACATTGCTAAATTCCTTGAGTGTTAGTAGGTAAAATTTGAGCAAATACATATTGCATATTTATTGCAACCCCTACCTATTCCTAAATGGAAATGGGAAACAATTTCCATAGATTTCATTACTGGTTTTCCAAGGACAACTAAGCAACATGATGCAATCATGGTTGTAGTGAATAATATGAGAAAGGGATATCATTTTATTCCTACTAAGTATACCTTCATATCCATGGATGTTGCTAATGCTTTTATGAAGGAAATTTTCAGATTACATGGTTTTTCAAAGACCATAGTCTCGGATAGAGATGCCAAATTCATCTCAAGTTTTTGGAAAAGTTTGTTTGGAGGATTAGAAACACAATTGGCATTTAGCATGGCATGCCATCCTCAAACACATGATCATACTGAAAGAGTGAATAGAGTATTAGAAGCCATGTTGAGGATGCATGTTATGCACCATCCCAAGAAATGGGAGGAGTATCTACCTTTGGTAGAATTTTTCTTACAAAAATGGTTATCAAGAATCATTGAATATGAGCCTATTTGAGGTCTTGTATGACACGAAGTGTAGGATTCAAATAATTTGGGACAATCTAGCAGATAAAATCACAGTTGGAATAGAATTATCAAAAGAGATGGAGAAAGAAATGGTTAAGATAAGGAAGAATTTGAAAGTGGATAAAGACAAAAAAAAATCTATGCAGACAACAAAATTACTCCTCGATATTTTAACGTAGGAGATCACATGTATCTCTAAGTGAAACCAAAGAGAATTTCTCAGAGGATGGGGATGTGTGCTAAGTTGCATCCCCGATATTGTGGATCATTTGAATTCCTAGAGAGAATAGGACCAGTGGCATACAGACTTGCATTACCACCTACTGTTAAATATAATAATGTGTTCCATGTGTATTTGTTAGAGAAATGTGTACATTATTCTAATCATGTGATTGATTGGATTGTAATATAGGTGGAACTAGAAGGAGAATTTTTTATATTCCAAATGTAATATAATATGAGGAACATAAATATTTAGCAAGCAATGGAAAACACCAATGATATAGCTAGAAAAATACCAGAATAATGCCAGAATAATTCCAGAAAGATCACCTTTATTAATGATATCAATGTTCACTTGCCTCTTCGAGGGGGAAACCTCCAATAGATTAGAACTCGATTAAAATAATCTCCAAGACAAAAATATACAATGCCTCCTACTCTTATTTATACTAATTCTACTTTCTAAGAAAACTTCTAGAGGAAGATCTTTCTAGAAGTGGAAGCTTCTATTAGATCTTCCTACATTGACTTATTCTCCTTTATTTATTAGGCCTTATTAACTAATGTCTACCTTTATTACATAGAAAACATATCCTACAAACTAATGAACCATGAAGAGGGGTTAGGATCATATCCTAACATAACTTCCCCCTTCAAAAGAATCATTTTCCTCAAGGCTAAAGGTGTGGAATATACTAGAGTACGCTCAATGGTTCCCAATTCGCATCCTTCGGTGATGTGTCCTTCCACTTGATCAACACTTCCTTGATAGTTCTGCCACACAATTAACATTCACGGTTATTGATGACTACTTCTGGTTGGAGCCAAAGGCAACCTTATTCATCTAGTTCTAGAAGGATGGTTTGGACCCTCCAATTCTATCCCACCACTTTCTTTAGGCAAGAAACATGCAACACCAGATGGATTTTGGAAGTAGTTGGAAGGGCCAATTTGTAGGCCAGTGAACCAACACGCTTGATGATCTGGTAGGGCCCATAAAACTTGGGTTCCAACTTTTGATTAATCTTGGATTTGAGAGATGTTTGTTTGTAAGGTTGGAGCTTGAGAAACACTTGATCACTTTAATGAAAAACTCTTTCTAAATGATGCTAGTTTGCATGTTTCTTCATGCGATTTTGGGCCATGTGGAGGTTCTCCTTCATAGAAGCTAGGGTGGCTATTTGAAATTTCAGCATTGTATCAATAGATTGGACCTTTGATGTTCCTTGGAGATAGGCAGTGACTGTAGGTGGGTGTTGGCCATACAATGCTTCATATGGTGTCATTTTAGCAGTTGTATGATAGGAAGTATTGTACCACCATTTTGGAAAGGGGAGTTGTTGCACCCATTGGTGTTTTTTTTCCGAAGAGAAACGTCACAAGTAGGTTTCCAAACAATTGTTTACCACTTCATTTTGTCCATCATATTGGGGGTGATAGGTTGTGCTCATGTTCAATTGGGTGCCCTGCAATTTAAACAACTCTTGCCAAAATGTGCTAGTAAAAGTTGGATCATGATCATATACAATAGAGGTGGGCATGCCATGTAAACTTGAAAATATGATCAAGGAAAACTTGTGCGACTAGTGTCGGTGTGAAAGGTTTGGGTAAGGCACAAAAATGAGCATACTTGGAGAGGTGATCAACCACCACCATGATGAAGGACTTTTTCCCTTCTTTAGGAAGGCCTGCTATAAAGTCCATGGAGATGTATGTCCACATAGAAGATGGAATGGGTAGTGGTTGTAGGGATCCTGGAGACTTAATAGTTTCACCTTTATTACATTGGTACACCTCACATTCAATGACAAAGAGAAGCCTATCCATCTTCATTCTTTCCCAGAAAAACAAAATGGCGGGCACGAGCATAGGTATTTTGGAAGCCCGAGTGACCCGCAATAGATGATGAGTGAAACTAATTTAAAAGCCTCAACTTGAGTGCTGAAGAGGGAAATAGAACCAGATGATCCTTATATCAGATAATATTTTCCTACCAAGTGTAGTCGACGGGAGGATTAAGGTCCTCCTGAAAGTGTTGAATTAACCTGAAGAAAGTCGAGTGTGTGAGCAACTTGTGGCATACTTATTCAATCCAATCAGGGGCCAATAAGGATAAGTAAAAGAGGGATCCATCCTCCTCATGTTGTCTTGATAATTCATTAACTACTATATTGTCTTTTCCCTTTTTATATATGATTTCATAATCATAACCCAACATTTTAGTCAACCACTTATTTTGTTCTGGGGAGGATAACCACTGCTCCAAAAAATACTTCAAACTATGGTGATATATTTTGATCTTAAAGTGATTCCACAAACAATATGGTCGCCATGTGTGCATCGGATGGAGAATGTCCATTATTTACTTTTCATATGTAGATCTACTCATATTGTGACAACTCAACACTTGGCTAGTAAAGGCCAAAGGTCGACCATCTTGTGTGGCAACTACGCCTATACTAGTGCTAGAAGAATTTGATTCAACCACAAAGGTTTTGTTGAATTTAAGAGTTGCTAGGATAGGAGTAGTTCACATGGCCCATTTTAACTCTATGAAAGCTTGCTCAACAATAGGTGTCCAATGAAATACATTTTTCTTAAGAAGGTTAGTCAAGTGCTTAGCAATTTTTTCATAATGGTGGAAAACTTTCGTGTAATAGAATGTGAGACTGAGAAAACCCCTTAGGCATTTTAAGGTCATGGGTCATGAAAACTCCTACATAGATTGTATCTTTTTGGGGTCCACTTTTACCCCTTATTTACCCGCAATGTGTCCCAAGTATTCCACTTCACTAATTGCAAAGGAAAAATCGGTTGTCCTGCAACAAGTGAAGGAATGTGTCCACACGAAGAAGGTGGTTATCCCAAGTACGATAGTAAATGAGGATGTCATCAAAGAAAACTAGTACAAAATTCTGAAGGTAAGGTTTCAATATTTTATTCATGAGACTTTGGAAGATGGTTGGGGCATTGCAAAGGCCAAAAGGCATGACCAAGAATTCAAAATTTCCTTCATGAGTTCTGAAACAAATGTTCGGAATATCTGCCTCTTTCATCCTGATCTAGTGATAGTCAGAGAAAAGGTCTAATTTGGTGAATACACAGGAACCTTGGAGTACATCAAACATATCATCAATGACATGAATGAGAAACTTGTCTTTTATGTTCAGTTTATTTAGGGAACAAAAATCGAGACACATGTGCCAAGTACCTTCTTTCTTTAAGGCCATCACCATAGGGGAATAATATGGGTTGGTATTAGGGAGAACTACCCCCGCCTCAAGTAATTCTTGGACCAT
>ML849614.1:23796-35814 GCA_009831015.1 Picea engelmannii
TCGAAAACAAGGACGTATGGACATCCCTTGTCCAACTAGTATCCATGCACATATTGAGAATGATGTAATATACACGTGGCCACAACCATCTCATTCTGTCTCATTAATGCATTTGGTTAGGCATTAACTATGGCTAAGGTCATCATTTATTGTAATACTAGGTTATGGTTAAGACCGACCTAGTCAACTTTGAATGTAGGCTCAATAACCTTGTCGGAGAGTCCACCCTACTTATGTAGGCCCATAACCCCCTTGGGATGACACCCTACTTGAGTTGTGTATGAATAAACAACTCAAACCTCATTTGTGTGTCATCTTTTTTTATCATTGAGCTAAGGCTCTCTAATACAAGTGTTTTAAGCCTATGGGCATGTTAACCCCTAGATTTTCACCCTTGAAAATCGTGAGGGTTAAGAGCCAACATGCACTATTTTGGCTGACATTCTGAGATTCTCCCAAAGTTTAGCACTTGTGGTTAGCAGAGGTTGGTTCCCATCAGAGGCAGGTATATGATCGGTACATGGTTGTTTGGTTCAGATTTAGAGTTGGCTTGGTTTCCAATGCATTTTGATAGAGATGTCTACATACAACAGGTGTTGCTACTTTTTAGGAGACACAGTTTGAGTGGGTCTCTTGACAGTTTGGAGCAGTTAAGAGCATACAGGGAGAGTCCTTGCGACAAGCAGGAACTTTCTATTTTTAGCAGTTTGGGCTCTAGGCCCCAGATTCAAATTCCGAGCACATATTGTGGATCCTTGTGACATTCTGAGTCTTTTAGATCTTTTTCGAGATTATTTGGCACAATTTATTATTTTTAGCAGGTTGAGCACCAGGGCTCACATGTCAATTCTGATTGCAGATTCGAATCCCTTACAGAAAAAAGAGTTCAATGAGTATAAATTCAAAGGCATTCAGACAACTTTCTATTTTTAGCAGTGCCTATTTTTAAATAGTGATAGATGGCGGTGTTCTCCTAGTCTTCCCAGATGATGTGGACAGTTTCCTAAAATTTGGGAGTTGGATTCTATTTTTAGAAAGTTCTATATTTAGCAGGTACGGTCATTATCCATGCAGTGCCAAGTGGCACCCTCATAGGTCGACATGTGGTAGATCTACAGAGTGATGTGGCATCCACCTAGCATAGGGTGCATTTTCCCAAGACTTGAGCATATATAGATAAATTAATTGAGATAAGGGAGTCGCATAACTGGGCCTAAATTTAGCCGTATATTCCTATGTATAATCACCTCTCCACTTGCCATGCATCAACTCCATAAAATTCGCCTTCAGTTGAGTTTAAACCGCAATTTCCTAAAAAATAGGACGAAATTCCCCAATCAAGGCTTAATTTTCTCACTAACTTTTCCTCACTTGACATATCTTTACTTTCCATGCATTAATTTCCTCAAATTCCACTTAATTTGCTTTTAAACGCAAATTTGCTAAAATTTAGGAAAATCCCTAAAAATAGGATGAATTTCCCCTTGGCTAAAAATCACTCATTACTTGGACAAATTTAGCATTTAAACATGCGTTTAATTCCTAATTTATTCTGCCATGTGTTAACTCTCCTATTATTCACATGAGTTAACTCTCTTTCCAGTCCCTTATGCACATTGATTCTTAAATTCTTCTCACATGAGTACAAGGCAGGAGACCATCTCAAGCTAACTCAACTTAGTCCAGAGGAGTACAAAGCAAGAGACCACACGTCATCACAACTCAGTCCAAAGTCTGACGCACACCCATCACATGGGCACACCCAACACTTGGGCTTCCTCACACAGATGTCTCAACTTAGTCTAGAGGAGAACGATATGGAGGATGTCTCATGAAGCTGCAATCAACAACAATACCTAGGGGTGAAAAAATGCCCTAGTAAGTTGGTTATCCTTTAGGATGAGTTGCCACTGGGTGGGTCTATGAAAGGTCATCGTCCATTCCTTCCATACTTACCACTTTTCATCATTATCCCTCTCACCTTCCCCTACCTTGGTTCGGGTATTGGGTTTACCACACTAGGAAGGGTTGTACCTTGTCTTGTGGGAAGAAGGGGCTAAAGGCCCAGAGGGTAAAAGTAGTTGGCAAGAGTTAAAAGCCAAAATAAAACCTTTGAGATGCTTCGCCCAGGGATTCCCGAGAAAGCAATAAAAGGCTTCTCACTAAGAAAAAGGGGACCCGTAAGATAAAACAAAACTCAAGGTCTAGTTGGTGGATGGGAGGTCTCATCATGAGCCGACCTATTAGGTCCATGGGCATGTAGCGGTATGACACTACCATCTATCTGGTCACCAAACTAGGGTAGTGGCTCTTGTTGGCATAGCCAAGAGAAAGGGGGTCTCATCACGAGCCAACCTTCTCATTTCCGTGAAGTGCTTGTGGGTAACGCTATCACCTCTGGTCACCACGCCAGGACAATGTCCCCCAGCTTTTCCCTTGAAAAGAAAAAAGAAATAAGACTAAGAATAAAAGGGATTGAATAAGCTAGGAAACAATGGTATCCATGATAAGGTGCAGCTCGCCCTCTACAGAGGCACCCACAGGCAAGACCTACATTTCCATGTTATCACTGCACCCTCTACCCAAACATTTCCCCTATACCATTTCACACACTTACATGACCTAGATTGGCTCTCATCTGGGAAACACCCCAAACTTGAGGATGATTAGCCCAATAGGACATCCTGAGACCCTCTCCAAACCTGACTTGTTAAACTGCATAATGTCTTTGAGCATTTGTCTGGGTAAAGGGGGTTTAATGCACATGTTTGGGTAATTTGATTATTGGATGTGATTGACATTGCTATGATCCCTGTGACTTATGAGCCCATGGAGGGCGTACTTGTTGTTGCTCCAGAACTTTGCCCAGTGGACACATATGGGGAGATGATTAGCTCGGACCTCCATGAGGCTAAAATCCCACAGATGGATAATGTGACCCCAGCCAGGGGCAGAGAGATGTCAGAGACTTGCACCAGAAAGAAAGAAGCACTTTTCACCAGAGACACTTTGGCAGACCTAGACCCAGGGGGATCTTGCTCTTCCACCTAGACGTTGGCCTTGGGAGGCCCATGACGTCATCTTTGTGACCCTAGATGTCACCCAGCGTCAGGATTGACATTATGGAGGCAGTTGTGCGCTAATTGGCATGCGTGGCATCATCCCAAGGCTTGGGAGGCTTAACGTTTTGCAGATGAGGCCCATCGTTCCACCCAGGAGGCTCAACGTCACCCTAGAAGAACATGACGTCACCTCTACAAATGATTTTAGGGTTTAATTAAAGACATTTATGTAAAAACTGGATTTTTGATGTAATTTGGCCATGTCGGCCTTTTGATGACCTAAAATTAATTAAAGGTCATAAGTATTGTATAAGTAAGAGAGATAAAACTCTCATTTTATTGTCATTCACTCATCACATAAGTGGTGGTCTGAAATTTGGCCCTCTTTAAGGGTTATTGGCTGAAATTAAGTGGTGCGCAACTTTTGGGGAGGCAAATCTTGGTGTATTTTGGCAAACTTCAGGTGGAGGATCTTCAACTAGGGTTTATGCTTCATTATTCTTGGTGAAGTAAGTAGAAAATATGCATTTCTTTATTGTGAATGAATGCTTATGGTGAATTTACTTGTTTCATGTCAAAGATTATGAAATTGCTTGCTTGAAACCCTAGGAGAAAGACATATGTTACTATCTTTTTCTCTATAATATTCCACTTGCTAAAATTTCTTGAAAGGCACATATCTAAGAAGTAGATACTAGAGTCCAACAATTGTAGCACTCTAGTAACCCTACTTCATTACCTATTGCATTTTTTATTTCAATTTATCTAAGGAAAAGAGAAATCGCTAGGACCTAATTTTTATTACTTTCTAGCAATTGTCTCTAGGACTTGGATTTTTGAGGCCTTGGGCTGCCAACACCTCTCTCATCCGCTCCATCCCCTTTGGCTAAATATTATCATTGCTATTTTACCCTAAGAGTTGTTGCTGCCATCATTGACTCCATTACACTAGAAGGCACTAGTCTACCCATTACAAGTGTTGATTGATCAAACAATTTTCAGAACATCTTCTCTTGAACACCTACTAACTCCTATTAACTTTAGAATAGCCTAAATAATTAACCTACTTGTTGATATTGCAAAAGATTGCTACAGCCATCTAACAGTAGCAAATTAACCCTAAAAGTGACATGTTATGCTAGCTAGACATTGCTAAAACTGCTTATGACTATCTATTATCAATTGGCCTAGTTAAAGCTATTATTTCAAGTCTTTTATCAAGCATTTTGAAGCATAATTATTGTGGCTGTTTCAAATTTCTTATTGCTGTTATAAACTGTTATACTGCTGCAATTCTATATCACTTAGTACATTTCTTAAGAGTTCATTGTCTTATGAAGCACTAATATCATTTTGGTACTTGGAAAGTGCCCTTTTTCTATTTTATTGTCTTGTTCTGGGCAGGTACACAACATTTCTCATTTGCTTCATCTCTATAAGACATAAAGAATCCTTTAAATCTGAGTGACTTGTGAGAGGGGGGGAACTTTCTTGTATCATTTGCCTTATCCTTCTCAAACCCTCAGGTCACTAGGGATGTCTCCCCTGGGGTACTGCAACATACTCCTAAATAGAAAGGGATTTCCTATTAAGGTGACAGTGATAGGTTATTCCCAGTTACGCCAATTTTGTATCCACTTGCCTTGGCCTTTGGGCAAGTACAAATTGTGCGATAACAGTGCCGAACTATTTGTCTTTGAAGATGTTGTTGCTGCAAGGACCATTTTGATGCCACATAAGTCATTAGAATTTAGAAGATAGTTCAACTTAGAACTTTATATTTTTAAAATTCAATTATGTGTTTTAAAATTTATTTTAAAGTTTAATTATGTTTTCTTTATGTTCTCTTTCTTTCTTATTTGTTGTAGATGTTTGGTGGCGAAACTATGGTGCAAGGGCACCAAATTTACAGAGATTTGCCATCTGAACCTTGAGTCAAACTTGTACCTCTTAGGGATGTGAGCGCAATTGGATAGTATTTGAAAACATACACTCAAAGAAATGCACCATGTTAGAACTTCAACGGAGCAATCACATTTATTGTAATTTATGAGTCTATGCCACTCTACTATGTTATGACCCCCAAAAGTTAAAACTCATTAAATTTTGTATGACCCTCTTACAAGTTGGAGTTCTCATGTCTCAATTTTTGATATTATGGTAGCTGCGGGAGGTATTTACCTCCACGTGTAAACCTGACGAGAATAGAATATTCCGGGAAGCAAGAATAAACCCTAATTAGTTAGCTAATAACCCTAGAAGACAAGTCGGCTCAAGAGGATAATTTGTATTGGGTTATTAGCCTCCAAGAGAAGAAGTCGGTTGAAGGAAATATTATATACTAAGTAAATAGGCAGCTAGAATGAGAAGTCGGCCTAGGCAGTTTGCCAGTTTTAGTATAAATACAGGAGGCCAGTCTTCATTTTGGCAGGCATTCTCAGAACTGCAGAAGCAACACTTGTGCACACTGCAGTTGGCCAGTTTGTGTGCAAGTCTAGAGGAGAGTTGTCGTTGTAGCTGTTGCAGCTAGCAGATTTTGGTTTTGGCTTGGACTTGTTATCCCCACTTTTTAAGGATAACTAGGAGATCATGTCTCGAGGCCCACAGGTCCTAGACATGGAGTACTGAGAGCAGGATTGACCTGAGCATAGCCCTGGAGGGCCCACCCTTTTCTTCTTCCATCATCCTTGTCTTGTCAGCAGCAGTAGCATCCATCACCATCGGCTTGGTCCTGTATCAGAAATAGTTCTTGCTCCATGAGGTAATTGGTCCAGGTATCATGGTATGTGTCACTTTTGATCATTAAAACCTTTAAATATATGCATCTGATTCCTTTTATTTCTAATAACTGCTTGGATCTTACATTTGTCCACTTGACCATGTTTGGGGAGATTGACAGGGTGTCCTAGCAAGCCTTTGTCCATAGGTTTTGATTTGCCACTTGGGGGGACTTCTAAAAGGTCATCGTCCGCTCCCATCATAAAACCAATATTTCATCTTGTTTCCCGCTCACTTGTCCCACTCCCCTTGTCCAAGCATTGGGTTGACCTTTCTTCAGGATTGCACCTTGTCTCGTGGGAAGAAGGGGCTAAGGGCCCAGAAGGTAAAAGCAAGCTGGTAAGAGATAAAAGCCTAAAAATAAAACCTCGAGATGCTTCGCCCAGGGATCCCTGAGAAAGCAATAAAAAGCTTCTCAACAAGAAACTAGAGGGACCCGGAAGAAAATAATAAAACAAGACCTAGTCAGAGGATAGGGGGTCTCATCACAAGCCAGCCTATTAGGTCCATGGGTACCTAGCAGTATGACATTGCCACTAGCTGGTTACCACACCAGGGCAGTGACTCTTGCCTGCATGACCAAGGGAAAGGGGGTCTCATCACGAGCCAACCTTTCATTTCTGTGAAAGTACTTGTGGGTAACGCTGCCACCACTGGTCACCACACCAGGGCAATGTCCCCTGATTAGCTCTTGAACAAAAAGAAAAAGAAAAGCAATAAAAGAATAAAAGAATAAAGACAAGAATGGGCTTGGAAAGAGTGCATCTATGACAGGCACAACTCGCCTTCTACAAAGGCACCCACAGATAACACATTGCATCCTTGGCCCTCACTGCACCCACATGCTTGGACTTACCTTAACCACATCACCCACTCACATGATTTTGATGAGGTTTTCTTCTGGGAACTCACATTTTCCAATGGACACTAGCCCAATAGAATGTTTTGTCTTTTCCTCCAGATTTGTATAGCAGGCTTGTGTAATGTCTTTGAGCTATTGACAGATGTATTAGGGATTTTATACATATGTTTAATAATATTAATGATGAGATGTGATTGACATTGCAATGATCCCTGTGATTGATGAGCCCATGGAGGGCGTAGCTTTTGATGTGCAGGACCATCCCTGACGGACAGGTACCATTTGGACCGGTACACATGGGGAGATGATTAGTTCGGACCTCCATGGAGCTGAAGAGCCCACCAGATGGATGCTGAGACCCCATCAGGGGGGCAGAGACAGGGCAGAGAATGATTAGAGACTTTGCACCAGAGAAGAAGAGAATGTTCCACCAGAGGCACCCCGACACTGCTTGGCCTAGGGTGATTGAACCACTTTCAGAGGGACGTTGGCTCTAGATGGCCCAGGACGTCACCAGGAGGCTTATGACGTCATCATGAGCATGTTGGCAGATGGACAGGGCAGTTGGCACGTGTGGCATCTTGGAGGAGCCCAATGAGGGTTAACGTCTTGCTTCAGGAGGCTACATTTGCCCTGATAGGGGCTAACATCACCTAGGAAGGGGTGACGTCTTACCTTTTTGCTTAATTAGGGTTTTAGTCTAGCATTTAATGTAAAAATAGTATAATTTTGATATTATGGCCTTGTCAGCCTTTTTATGACCTAAAAAGTAAATTAGGTCATTGATACAGTATATATTGAGGATTTTGATCCTCATTTTAAGATCATAACAGATTCACTCCATAAGGAGGACTGAAATTT
The DNA here is from genome assembly GCA_009831015.1 of Picea engelmannii. Taxonomy (NCBI): domain Eukaryota; kingdom Viridiplantae; phylum Streptophyta; class Pinopsida; order Pinales; family Pinaceae; genus Picea; species Picea engelmannii. The sequence goes on from ML849614.1 coordinate 31,360, forward strand.
GCGCCCTCTCTTGGGTATTTGGCTGGATTAAGTGATGCGCACTTGTTGAAGGAAATGATTTTTGGCATTTATGGTATTTCTCTTGAAGGAAGTGATTTTTGGCATTTATGGTATTTCTCTTGAAGGAAGGTGTTACAACTAGGGTTTGCATGGTTATTTCTTGATGAATTGTAAGTATTTTTCTGCAAAACTTCTTGAATGAATGGTTGTAGTTTAATTTCTTGCATGTGTTTATGAATTTTGCTGAATCAAAACCCTAGGTGACAGGCACACAAGTAGGTCCTTGTCTCATGTCCCCTGATAGAGAAACTTTCAGCCATTGAAGAAGGAAGAAAGAGCCTAGCCGTAGCTACACTCCTATTTGCTAGCCATACCAATTGAAATCCAAGAAGAGTGAGACGTCCCTGGCCTAGGTCTACTACACTAGGGCTATACTCTTTCTAGGGTTTGCGTAAAGGCCTTGTTGTAGCAACACCTCACCTCATCAAACCCTCTTGTTTTGGTCATATTTTTATTCTTGAGCTAGCCATTTTGCCGAGAAGGAGGAGAGAGCACGAGGTCTTTCTTTAGCAACATCAGAGTGAGCCTCTCTCCCCTAGAGTTTTGATTTTGAGGCCTTGCCTTTGCAACACCTCAAAACTCTTCCCTCTAGTCCTTGAAATCTTGCTTCCTTCAACTCCTGCGTCCTTCACTTATGACTCCATTAAACCCTAAGGCACTGATTTGAAAGTCCTATAACGTTGAAGTGAAGCTGATCAAACAACTCTCTAAATTCTGTAAATTTTAAACCCTAACCTACTAACCTTAAGTTGTTGACGTCATCATTGGTTATTTCATCTTTAACACAACAACATTTTGTTTTGTAAGCAATTGAATGTTGATTTAGGCATTGAATGAAATAAAGTGTTGATTGGTTATATTAAATGCTACATCGTTCCAGTATTTATTGATGAAGTGACATTATTTTCATTGCTATATTCATAAACATTGACTTTGTCAATATTTATTGCCATATTGCTTATATATATTTATCAGATAGTCTTGTGAAGTACTAACCCATTGAAATAGCTTGCATATATCAGTTTGTTGTTGCTTTGTTCTAGGCAGGTACACTTCTTTGGGGGTTTTACTTCTTAAACTGACCTTTGGCCGGACTATCTGTTTGGGTGGTGACTTGTGAAAGGGGAAAACCTTACCTTTATCTTATTAGCCTTTTCCCTCTTCAAAACCCCAGGTCACCGGGGACATCTCCCCTGGGCCTAACCTCCCTAAAGAGAAAGAACCATCCCATTGTGGTGACATTGGGTGGGATTGGTTCCTATTACGCCATTTTGGTCTTCTATCTTATAGCCTTTTATCCTAGCTACAAACTGTGCGATAACATTTTGGCGGGGAACACTGAGTCAAACCTTCCTCAGACGACACTTTTTTGGTAAGATTTGCCTCTAGAGCCTTTATCCTACAAGCTTACCTGGCGACTCCACTAGGGTGTTTTCCCTTTTCTTTGGTAGTTTCAAGTAAACTATCTAGCGACTCCACAACCCACAAAGAGGTTTAATAATCTTCCTTTGTCTATCAGAAGGAAGCCTCCCAAGAACTCTCATGTTGTCAAATCACTCTTTGGGAAAAGCCTTCCTTTAAGAATCATGTCTAGCTCTCAGACCGCTACAACGAACCTAGCCAACAATCAAAGACAATGGTCATCTACTCTTTTCAAACCGTTAGACATGTCAACCATACCAGGCTACCCTAGGCAAATGCCACCTAAGTATGAGAAGTGGTTGCCTAAATTCACCGGTACTGATGCAATTAGTGCTGAAGAGCACATGAGCAGCTTTTCGGCATTTTTTCAGCTTCATCCCATTAGTGATGATGCTGAAGACTTAGTCATGAAGTTGTTCTCCGCTACTCTTTATGATGCCTCAAGGCGTTGGTACCTGAGCCTTCATGATGGAAGCATTAAAACCATGGACAGACTTGAAGAGGCCTTTCTCAAAAGATGGAGTATCAAAGAAGACCCTAACATGCTCCTCACCCGACTGAATAACCTTGCAAAATATGAAAATGAGTCTATTCGGGAGTTCCATACTAGATTTGAGACTTTGCTGCAAAGGATCCCTGCAAGCCATCATCCGAAAGATGATTACCTCGTCCACATTTACACCAAATCTTTCAATGGCCAATTAGGGTATCTTCTTAGAGATAAAAACCCCCAATCCATTCAGGAAGCCCAAGAGCTCGCTACTAAAATAGAGGGAAACCTACTCTCATCCAAGATTGAGCCTTTTGTTAATCTGAGGGGAAAAATAGACACCAAGCCCAAATAGTCCACAACGCTAAGCCTACTTCAGACCTTTGTGCTAGTATCGCCAAGCTGCAAGCCTCTATGGATGGTATCATAAAAAATCAGGAGCAAATGATGAGTAGAATTGTCAACTTGGAAAGATCCCAGATCCAAGCACCCAGGGTCCCGCACAAAGGGCAATTCCAAAAAGGGAGCCAATTTTATAAACCAAAGAATGAGCAAGAAGTTCCAAACACCTTGGTTCCTGCAAGCGTTGTTTATGAAAATCCTTGGTGCCTAGAATGCAGTGAAGCACATTGGGAGCATGAGTGTCCTTGCAACAGTAATGGCCATCAACAAGTGAATAACATGGACCATTTCATGGCAGTCCCTCAAATAAATATCACCAATGCAGAACATCAGGAAGCCGTGAAAGAAGCAGCCAGGCCAGCAAGGATGGCGGTAATAAACAACCTAGACCAGGAATCACGAGAGAAGCTAAAGAAACAAGAATTTCAGGTGTACAGAAGAAAGAAGTTGAACCAACTTACTGCTGACCAGGCAAAGCCCCCACCTTTGGAGGTACTTCTTCCCAAGACATCCAAGGCTGGGAAGGTTGACCTAAACTTTGACTTCGAAGGGGAATTATCAAAGATGCATGTAAACGTTCCCCTAAGAGAAGCCATTAAGATCCCGTCTATCAAGGAAAGCTTTGACACTTTCTTTCTGGGATCAGATGAACCCATGGACCCCCCTATTATGTTACAAGCTGATCATTTCAGGGTCCAATATGGTGAGAACCCTCCCTTCTTCATGAATTTAATGATGAACAACAAGAGCCTCAACAATTGCATGTTATATACAGGGGCAGGTGCCAACATGATGTCACTTAAAGTCATGCGAAAAGTGGGTTTGAAGGTCACACGGCCTTACAGGAATGCATGTGGCTTAGAATCTAAATCCATACCCACATATGGGGTAGTTGAGAATGTGGAAGTTTGCCTTAAGGAGTACCCGGAGAAAGTAGTCCACATTGACATCGTGGTAGTTGATGTCCCAGATGTGTGGCGAATGTTGTTGTCTAGAAAATTTGCTGCAATGTTGGGTGGCACCCTTGAGATGGACCTCACGTTTCTGGAATTGCCTTTAAAAAATAGAACAATAGGCCGTCTCCTGAATATGCCAATAACCGAAGGCCATGTGCAAGATATTACTCACCTTGTCAACAATGACAAATGGCCCAAGAAAGAAGAATACCAACAACTCCTAGACGAATTCAAGAGAAAAGAGATTGGGGCAGTGAAGATATTAAAGAAAGCTGAAGATGACGTACAAATCCACCCATCCCAACAGGAAGTGTTTACAGGAGAAGCCCACCCTCCTCCCTCGGCACAATACACCAGGGTTGTCCAGGGAGCGACCAAATACAAAGTCAGAAAGTACAAGGAGGGAGACATGGTATGGATGTGGGATACTCAGAAAGGAGAACCAACTAATGTTAAAGGAAGCGCTCAGTCGTGGCTCAGACCCTTCAAAGTTGGAATGGAATCAGTTGACAACTCATACTACTTATTCACTTTGGAGGGAAGAAGGCGCCCATTACCGATCAACGGGCACCTCCTCAAACCCCACCAAGGTGGGGAGACCTGACTTCACAGGTAAGTGCAGGTAAGTAGGCATTTTGCATTCGTGTATTATATCATTTGCATTGCATGTTAGTTTTCTTTTATATTCACACTTATTGATTGTTTTCTCTCTCTCTCTCTCTCTCTCTCTCTCTCTATATATATATATATATATATATATATATGCTGGGGTGGCATTACCACCCCAATTTTGCTACTTATACGTCTTTCGAGATCGAGCAGGTCTATAGGTTATGCCAGAGATGCTAAGGTTCTCATGCGCTCTACGGTGAGCACATGTCCCCGAGTTGGAGCCAGATGTTATCTCCACTTTTTAGGGATAACTAGGAGATCATGTCTCGAGGCCCACAGGTCCTAGACATGGAGTACCGAGAGCAGGATCGACCTGAGCATAGCCCTGGAGGGCCCACCCTTTTCTTCTTCCATCATCCTTGTCTTGTCAGCAACAGTAGCATCCATCACCATCGGCTTGGTCCTGTATCAGAAAGAGTTCTTGCTCCATGAGGTAATTGGTCCAGGTATCAT
>ML849615.1:0-19816 GCA_009831015.1 Picea engelmannii
TTTTTCTCATAAAACAAGCAAAAGTGTAACCCACCTTCATGATTTCACCCATAACCTCTATGCACTTTCATGAAACCAAAGGTCAAGTAGATCAAATAAAAATGTAAATCCAAATGCCAATGTATTACAAACTCAATGAAACCAAGACACACACAATCAATACAAAAACGTCCAATGAGTATAGTTCGAAAGTTCTGCCAGTTGCATAACGATAAGTAAAAAGTAAGTGCAATATGCATATTGACAGGAAGGATCGTGACAGTTCGAATAGTGATTCTAATGTGGCTTCGAAAGACCCAATGTTTTCACGCTTACAATCATGAAAACAAAACGAAAATAAGTGTGTAAAAATGCACAAGGAATAAAAGTGTCATTCATTTTGAAAATTGCGACGAAAAATCGATGTTTGCAAAACATTGGTTTAGGCAGCTTACAAGACAATGGAAAAATGTGATTTGGCTGCCAACAATGGCAACACACTGGTAGAAGAAGTTATCTCTGCCAAAAGAAGAAAATTCAAATTAGGACAACAAAGATAATTTCAACTCAAAATAACAACCAAAAATAGTATAAACATCATCATTAACCAATTATTCCAGCAGTGTTTTAAAAGATGAAAACTGATAACAATCTTAAGATCAGCAAGTCACGATATTAAAGATAAAATATTCAATACTGTTCGCATATCCACTGCTTCCAGCAGGCGTCCATAGCCTCAGTGGGGTTTCCATTTAACCCACTCTGACATCTGTATCCTACCAAGAAGTTCTGGATCAAAATAAAGGACATTAAAGAGGTTTCTTTTTTGCAAATTTTCATATACCCGACACTGCTTCGCTACCAGCGGGCCTATTCAGTACCCCGACGAAGTTGTCTTGGCGTCATGTATGCATTTACCCGCTGCCAGCAGACCTGTTCAGCATCCTGACGGGTTTACAAATACTTCCAACAACTCTTAATCATAATTTATTTATTTATTTATTTTATAGATATATATTTGAGCGGGGTGACGCTGAAAATCATGATTCTTCATATTTTTTTATTTTTTTTTAGACTTCATCAGAATTTTTTAGGATTGTCCTCTATTTATATCCAGAGATGTTTTATTGACAAAAACAACTTCCTAAGATAGGGAGACATCTTCTGAGTCATTCCTTTACAGAAAAGGGACAGCGTAAAAAGATAATAGATGATCATGACGAACTTTACTCAGAGATCAAAATCAATCAACTTCTTTAAAACAACAGAATTTTCCAACACAGATATAAATTTCATAAATATATCATTGATGTTCATACAATTTTTTCAGAAGTTATTTCAGCAAAGGAATTTTCTATCGTCTTTGTCTGAATAGCTCAGTGATGCAGGTAGGTGTATTTCCAAAAGAAAAAACTGGTAAGCATAAGGGAGAAATCCAAACACACCAACGAAGAAAAAATTGGAAAGCAAAGAAATCCAAACAACAAAAACAAACAAAAAAATATACACAGAAGGTGAATCTGAAAACATCATGCGACAATCCCCTGGGAAATTGAAAGAAAGTAGGAAAATCCTGGGTGATGGGAAAGCAGTCCTACTCATGGTATCTTGGGTCAGGGTTGATTTAGATTCATTTATCTCTTTACTTTCCATTTAAGATTTTCATGACGATACTGCGTTTTTGAAAATAAACGTTCAACTAGAAGTAAAGAGAAAAAGGGTCAAGAGGACTTCCCTGACAATAGTCGTATTATGGTTCTCGTGGTGCACCCACTTGCATGCATGACTGCATTATTACAAAGAGAAATAGTGAGAAATAAAACTACAAGAAAACCTATTCCTAAACCTATCCTAACTATTAAATAAACCAGAATACTACGTGAAGTCATGTTTCCAATGTAGCCATCGGAGTAACTCTAATCCTGCAATGGAAACAAGATCAAGCATTACTAATAAGAATGGTAACATATGACCAAATGATAGAAACATATCACACTTACTTTCGTAATCACCATCTAAAAACAAAGTAAGCATGTTCTTACCATTTCCTCAGATATTCTTGTTGTACGAATCCTCCATCCATTGCGCAATCTTGTCGTGATAAGGGTCATAATGGCATGGGTGAGTGTAAGTAGTTTTGAAAAACTCGTCGGGACTATGAGGAAATGGAATAACCATCAGCCAAGGCTGAAATGCCCCATCTTCCTGGCATTTCTCTAAGTACTCATTAATTTCTTCATATGGAGGATCTGAAAGAAATATGTCACGCCTACTTCCAAGATTCTTAGGTAGAAATAAAGCAAGCACAACTTTATCTTCATTACAAAAAAATTTCATATATGAATATTCAAACCATCCTAAGATCCTGTCACAAGAATGAGGATGCAAACTATGACTTTGATGAAACGAATATATCAATGGGAAACTTATCATAGGAGGATTCATGCAATCAATTAGATCATTGGTTTGAATGTTTCCTTTGATGCGATTGATCATTTCAAAATGTGAAGCATCAACATTGAGATTCGAGCTAAGAAAAGAACGAGTATGAAAATTATAATGTTTGATGTCCATAAGATGTAATGCATCGTCCTTTTCAACAATAAACTGTGTAAAATCATCTCACAACATGTCATTTTCCCCTGTGAGTGATGAAAGTGAACAAGCGTCAAATCCGGTTTTATCAATGTTATGCTCAGAATTAATTTCACCAAAATTTAGCATATTGAAGGGATACGATTGTGGTGGAAAAGAGTAGGGTGTTGTAGGTAAGATGTCAAGTCCACCAGAATCCAGGAATAGATCAGGATATAAAGAATAAAAGGAATTAGAAATAAGCAGATGAAAAGAATATATTGAACTATGATACTCAACGATGGTATTCTCAAGACAATTCTCTTCACTTTATTTAAAACCCTTACTCTGATTTGGTGACGAATTCCTCAACATAATATGATCATCTGGATTTGCCTTTTGTGTGACAGATAATTCAAAATTTATGTGACAAGCATCTAGTCTTTCCTGTGAACAAAGTGCATTTTGAGGATGAAGGTTTAAAGTTTCTTCTTCTAGTTGCATAACTCCTTCTCTAATCAGTTTCATAGGAGTACTAGAACATTCAAGAAGATTTTTGTTGCTTAAGTGTTCTTCAATGACTGATTTTAAATGTTGATTAGAGCATGAGTTACAAGAATGAGGGTATTCACCTTGAGCCAGAAACAAATCATCTTCCATACTAGTCTTAGAAAATACAATGATTCAAAGGAAAAACCAATTTGGTTGTCAATAAGAGCCTGATCAATAGATTCTAACTCCCTGGCTTGTTCAACATTATCGGAAGAATTTTTCTCTTCTTGCGAAGAAAATTGTTCTTGCAGTTGAGTGATAGGATTTGCAATTGGTTCTTCATTCGTGATTGAACATGACTGGATGGAAGGGATGGAAGGATCATAGAAGAGATTTAATGCCAATGACATGTCATCGAGATTAAATTTACAGAGGATATGATAGACTCTTGTCAAAAAGTCTTCTGAAGATGAATCTCCATTGATTAGCGAAGTATGAAATTCTTCACATAATTGATCAAAATTATAAATTTCAAAATCATCTAGAAACTCATCTACAAATTGAAATCAATCAAAAATGTGACATGCTGGAAATGATTCAAACCATTGTTTGATTCGACCTCTAAAAGTAAAAGCGAAAAGTCTGCATAAAACTCCTAAATCTAAGATGTCATGTTTGATGCATTTGCACCAAAACTTGTTAAGGTGGTATTTAGCAGATAATTTGCCTTCACCATCAAAGGTGAGTTTGGAAAAGCGAAAGACTGTCTCGTTGGGAACATCGGGTAATGAGAAGTTGAAAGCATGTTCCAACACAACGATTTGGGGAGCCAAATTGAATACACTTAAAATAAAGGCTCCTACAAGGCCATCTTGTCAGTCAGCCCTCCTTCTAGCCCTCATTTGGTTGTGCGACTTGACTCGCATCTTGTAATACTATAGTTAAGTAACATCTACTCTATTCGAAGTCCTACTTTGTTACAGGTGTATTTGCGAATTTTCCTCTTGGAACGTTATTTTGATCACATTGAATATCAACATATTCCTAGATGTCTAAATAAATTAACAGATGCATTGGCTAATTATGTATTGGACAAACATTTGAATCATTTATAAATCAAACACATCGAAATTCACGCAATATAAAGTAAACTGGTAGAAGTCGTCTGTATATATGACGATCAAAAGAGATTTTTACAAAAAGTTTGTCCGGAGACCAAAATGTTAGAAATTGAAGCTTATAGCTTCTACAAAGTGACATCATGGATGACGTTCAGGGTAACACATGACTGCCCTAGCAACCCTACGGAACAGTAAACTCATAGATGTTGATACCCCTACAGTATGATGTTGATCGCATCGTGGAACCTCTTCCAGAGGCATGTTTGGAATGTCTGCAGTCAGGCCCTCTAGATTATGTTCCACCACTTGATAATCCTCAACATACTATGGTGTTGCCACTACCTCTCCTTGTCGCTGGATGGGAGAAGTGTCGGGAGGTATGTAAGGTCCAACATCTGTGTTATCAACAAACGATTTTGTTTTAGTCTTTGGAGGAACATATAAAACAAAAACATTTGAATATAATAAAAAAATCCAAAAACATTTAAAAAGAGAAAATGCATGTACTTCTTACCAAGGTCACCCCACTGAGTATCCTCTGGAAGTGCTAAGTCTAGATCTCCTCGGAAATCCAACCCAGCATAAGCGTAGTCATCAACCATCAACATATGGGTTTGAAGCCAGTCAAAGAAAGTATCATCGTACTTGATGATCAGTCCTGCTACGTGTCGGGCCATGAGCCGACACCATCTCAGCATCCTTGGATCCCTGGGACCCGGTATATTCCACTCAAACTGCAGTCTCAATATGGGAACCCTTTCAAGGAAGAAGGACACCAACAAAGATCCATACCCAAATTTCTTTAGGTTACCACGTCTGCATTTAGTCAATTGCTTTTTGATACTGTGAAGCACAGCATCTGCCCAGTTGAACACCCGAGGCTCGGTACACTCGATAGCATATTGGAAGTAACTCTGTAACGTCCTGTGAGGAGCAGAACTCCCATCCATCCATGCTATGGTGAATAGGATAGTACGGAGGGTCAAATATTGTACCCCCCAAATAACTACTTTTCCTTTCTTTCTCTCAGCCTCGGGAACATAGTGTATATGAAAATACTCACTCATCTGTAGCCCACCACCTCTGCTACCGGTCAGGCTAAAATAGTACCCGCACTGGGACAATCCATTCAAAAGGTAAATGTCCTCAATGTCTAAGGATAGTGTGTGTGCCCCCACATGAAATACCTGTTGATTAGGGTCCCACATATGCACCAGGTACTCTAACAACCTGACTTGGGCCCTCATGCCCGGGATGCGAAATTACTTCAAGAGCCCACAGTCTCTCAAAGAAGCTATAGTAGGAGGATGATTTTTGGCCATTGCATTGTCTTCTTCATGTTCTCTTTCACTCCATTCAAGCATCATGTTGATGGCCAATTATCTGCATAAGAGACACAACAAGAAGATTAGCAACTATTTTCATGAATCCATTCTTTTTCATTGGCTAAATTTAAAAAAAAATTGAGCTTTGTGGTACTCGCAGTTTCCCTATGTGCACAGTGCGAGAACCTCACAGGTGGACTTAGCCTCACCTACGAGAATGCCTCATTCTCGCAGGCCCCGTATAGCCTGCCTGCGAGAATGGAAGCGCGCATGTAGGGCTTTGAAAATCAACTTAAAAATGCAAATTTAACCAATGAAATTAAAAAATTAAACCATGAAAGTTTTAAGGATGAAGAGCCTACCTAACTGTCATAGACAGCTCGCTGAATGGTCTCTCGTAGCTCCCGCAATATGACGCCAAACTTGAAGGGTAAAAGAGGGGTTTTTTGAGCTCAATAGTGGAAATGTAAAAATGATGTGGTAAAAAGAGTATTTACTCCTTTTATTTACTTTTACTATATCATTTTGTTCTTTTATGGTTATTTATCAATTAAACCCTAATCCATAATGTCATGTTCAGTGTAACTCTTGCAGGCGTGATGACTTTGATGGTCAAATACAGGGATACGAATATGTTTTTCTTTGTTATCACGTGATTTTGATTGTTTTTTATGGTTTTTATATAAAAACCTCGAGCGTGGTCTTTGTCCATTCTTGCGCTCATAAATACATGAGAACACGATCGAGCATACTTTTATCACTTTTTCGGGCTCAACAAGGTTATACGAAAAACGAACCCCCCCAGAGTCCTCTTTAAGCTCTTTTCAGACTCTCTAAACATGAAAAGATCGTCGAGCGACCTTGCTATTTTCACGCTCGATAAAGTATTTGAAGTAAGCATCTGGTGAGCAATAATTTATCTCTTTTTCGATCTCATCCAGTCTATTTTGCGAAAAAGGAACTGAGAGAGTTCTCTTTTAAGTGTTTTTCCAAACTCTATATTCATGAAAAACCTTTGAGTTTTCTAGCTCTAGACTTGTTAAACAAACATTTCCAGACCTGTGATGGGACTGAACCACTCCTTCTTAGGGTTCGTTAAAGATACTCTGAGGGACTCATCTGAAGGATGATCTTACATCAACAAGCATATGTTATCCTCCTCAAGTTTGCGAAAAAAAAAGAGGTACTTGCTAGAAATGGTGGGGGGAAATTTGGGAAAGGGATATGTTTTCATCTTCGTATTGATTGGTAGTAAGTGTCTCTCTTGAACATGACACCCCCTATTCATCATTTGAAGCCGGTTTGGGAAATCCATTTGTCTCTCATTCAATTGATTACAAGGTCATTCCCTGTGTCATCTTTGAGTCAATGCTGCCAAATCATTGGTCGTGTCATTCATATGTTCAAGAGAAGTCCATCTGAAACCTATATTGAATCGGCCATCTGTAGTTATCCATTCTCTCTGTGTCGACCTTCCCTGTGTTCGGTCCAATTCACATCATACTTTGTTTCACCTTCAAAATCTGTTACTCATTTTATTTCATTGATGGGGATACATCAAGGCCCTCCTGTGATGAGTTTTGTTCCATCGACTTCAGCTCATTATCTGGAATCAAGACTTAGAAATTATTTGATACCTTGGAGCTTGCATGCCTCAATGGCAGGTTTCCTCGCTTTGGACAATGGGTTTACATCATCGACCCCTGATCGAAAGATTCCATTAGATGTTCGACATCAACTCATTTATTCACACTCGATGGATTGTACTATGGTACCTTGAGAGTCATTGACATCAATGGTGATTTCCCTTGCACTTGTTAACGGTTTCATCATTGACTGGTAATCAAGTGGTTTCTACGATGTTCGACTTCAACACATGTAATAACATGGTTAGATTCGTACTTTGGGTGACGAAATTGAAGACCTTGGATATCATATTTGTGATCCAGATTGTGATGGAGTATGTATAATTTGCGACACATAGATCCACTGTGTATGTTTCATGGCTATGTCGTCTTGATTTGAAATTTCTCACATAGATCCACAATGTATTCTGGTGGCTATGCTATCTTTTAATGGCATGGATCCACAGTGTATGATTGGTGGCCATGAACCATGTCTATAATGTCATCAGTCTATGATCTGAGTATGGGAATTCCTACCTCAAAATTGATATATATGATATTCTGCAAATGCTTGGTTGTTCGCAGGTTTCTGATTAGGTGTGCTCCTGTTTCCCGACACACACATGCAACTTACAAATATTATCGGCTGTCACTGGTTCCAACCTCATACTTTGGGGGGAATTTTGTTACTCATGATTTTGTTCATCATGATGATGTATTGATGATGGTGTACTTAGGCTCTTCATAAGAATTTTCTCCTAAGAAAAAATTATTTTCATCTCTTCCAGAAAACTCATTTTTGAAGACCGTTTGCAGGCTGCTAGTATATTTGCCTACGAGAATGCATGATTCTCACAGGCTACCTTAAGCCAGGGTGCGATAAGTTCACACTGTGTTTAACTTCTAGGGTGCGAACTCTTTTTAAAGCAAGGAAAAAGATGAATTCTCGATGCTTCTAGAAGGGAATCTTCTAGAAGGATGAGATGGCATTCGAATGGTTGTCCTAGTACTGGATTCCCTGATATTTTGGGATCATTCTTATCCAAGTAACTAATTCATTCTCTCCTATATATTGAGTGAATTCTCATGGAAAAGGTTAAGCAAGATTCATTGGAGAATTGGTGAAAGAATTGTGTGAAGGACTGAAGCTACAGCAGCTTGGAGACTCCAACAAGTTTATCCAAAGAGGTTGATATTCTTCATGCAAGTGAGCAAGTGTGTGTGTTAGAGCCAAGGGCCATCGAAAGGAATTTTTAGACATCAAGGCTCAGGTTGTAATCTTTACTTTCCATTAATATGATACAGTAATATGTCCCTTTACCATAAAGCTATTTCCACTTTATTGTATAATTCCTTGATCATATACATAGATTGACTGTTGAATAGATTGTGCTTTCATCACTTTGGTTGGTTTGTGTTGTCTTGGTATTGACTACACGAGAGCCCTGGAGCGAAGCGGGAGAAACAAAGACCATAGGAAGCGATAATAAGTTATGTTCTTTGTTCTTGCCTCCTATTTAATTCAATGGTTAAAATCTAGGGAAAGAGTCATGTTCTGTCTTTCTTTGTTCTAGATCCAGGTGGATCTAGGGATATCGGTTAGTGTCCGCACTTACAGATTTATCCAATAACACCTCTAATGAAGAAATAGATTTTAGGATCAACATCACTCTTCTCGAAGGCCATATGAAGCAAGGAAGTGTCTATGCGAGAATACCAAGCTTGGGGAGCTTGCTTCAGAACATAAAGTTCCTTTCTCAAAAGAAACACATGAGTCTTCCTATCACTCACCTAAAACCCCTGTGGATTCTCTATGTACACCTCCTGATCAATTAAGAAATTTAGAAATGCAGTCTTCACATCCATCTGGTGAATATTCCAACCCATCTCTGTTGTTATGGAAACGATACTCCTGATGGAGGTGTATCTCACAATTGGTGCAAATGTCTCATCATAATTGACTCCCTCAATCTATGAGAAGACTTGTGCCATAGAATGGGCCTTGTGTTTCTCAATGTTGCCATATGCAACAATCTTGGTCTTGTACAACCACCTAAAAGTCACAACTGACTTCCCCACTAGCCTTAGAACCAATTCTCAGACATCATTCTGCACAATGGAGTCATAATCCTCTACCATGGCCTCTCTCTAGACCTACTGGTCCACTTCCTGTGAAAATTTTTGTGGCTCAGTATCCCTGATACTCGTCACTAGTGAAAAATATGCTCCCAACCTGACTGGAGGTCTTCTCTCTCTAATCTAGCTCTTGGGCTCCCCTACATTCTCTATGGCGTCCTTTAGAGTCTCCTGAAACCATATAGGTGTCCTCTTCCATGAAGTGGTCAATGGATAAGAAAAGTCTCTCTTCCCAAGAGTGATTTCCTCAAGACTCGTCTCAACACTCTAAGATCCTGAAGTTTGCACCCCTTATGAGAAAACATGCTCTGACTGTGACCCTAAAGTTGTGCATGGTGACCATGTCAGCCTTGATATTGGTGTACCTGAAACGTGAGATTGTTCTCCCTCTGATACTGCAATCGGTTCCTCTTCATCATCCTCAACTCTGTCTCTCGACTCAAGAGATCTTTGAAAATCCCTATCCTCCTCAAATCTTACATCTCTTCTCACCACCACTCTCCTAAGTGGCAGAATGTAGATGTGATAGGCTTAGGAAACCTCTGAGTATCCAAATAGAATCCCCTATTGGGTTGTGGGGTCTAGCTTTCTCCTCCTCTACGAGGGGACATGAGAAAAGTTCAAGCACCCAAATATGTTGATGTTCTTGACATTGGGCCTCCTACCAGTGAAGGCGTCCTCGAGACTGATATTCCCAAATATCCTGTGGGGGCTCCTGTTCTCTAGATAAACTACAGTAGCACATGCCTCTACCCATAAGTACAAAGGAAAACTATGATCATGCAATATGGATCTCGCTACACTGGTTATGGCCCAGTTCTTCCTCTCGGCAACCCTGTTCTGCTGGGGGTTTTATGGTACGGTCATATGTATTCTAATGCCATGTTGGGCACATAATTCTACAAATTGTCTTGAGGAATACTCTCCCCCGTTATCCGACAACAAGAATTTGATCCTCTTTTCCAATTGGTTCTCCACAAGACCTCTAAACTCTTGGAACCGTGTGAAGACCTCACTCTTGGCCTCTAGGAGATAGATCCAATTCTTCCTCAAGTAGTCATCAATAAATGTGATATAGTATTCACATCCACTCAAGGAATTCTGAGTCATGGGCCCACACATGTCCGTGTGTACTAAATCCAGTATCCAAGTTGACCTGGTGTCACTGCTGGGGAACGATGCCTTGGAAAACTTACCAAGTGCACACCCTCTACAAACATATTGATGCTATATACTGATATGTGTCACTCCGGTCACAACCTCTCTTAGTCCTATGAGAGATCCATGATGTAGGTGGGCCATCCTGTGATTCCATAACTCACATATTTGTATGCTTCTGTTGTTGCTCGCTCCCAATGCATGAAGTGGTTGAAAAATAAATCTAAATAGTTTCCCATCCCTCACTCCAATCACCTATCCTGAGGTAAGTGAATACCCTCGAGGATGAATGAGTACCTCGATGCTTCTGAATGTTACCTCAATACCTCTATCCTGGAGGATCAAAAATGAAATCAAATTCTTCTTTACCCCAGGGACATAGAGAATGTCCCTAAATGATATAGGTGGCATGCTATCTCTCTAAAAGGTAGTTGTGATAATCCCAACAACTCTGAACAATGTGTCATCTCCAAGAGCAATCTCTATCCTAAACTCGATGTCTCTAAGATAATTAAAGTTCTCTTGAACTCCAGTCATATGGCTCGAGTCCCTGCTATCAATATACTAGATATTGGGTTTTGTCTCAATTGAAGTGCAACATATGATGAAAGCACACTCTCTCTGAAACTATGTCTGAAAATCTTCCTCCTCTGTTGTAGTTGCGGTACCACCCTTCTTCTTCTTCCTGTTATGGAACTTTCCAACATAATGCCCAGAATTATTACAAATAAAGAACTTCACTTTTCTCATATCTCTCCTCTTACCACTACTCTAACCATTGTTTCTCTCTCCTCCACTCCCCTGTGGTGGGGCCCCAAACATGGGACCCTACCGACCCCCATGCCCAACCTTCTTCTTCCTCTTTGTCCAAAGAGAAAGATCCTCATCACCCTAACCAGACTATTGTTGTTGTTTCTTTCGTTGTCCAGAAGCCTCAGCTACAAGCCTAATCTCCTCCTGGACGAAGTCATCCCACATCCTCTCCCGTGTAGGCATGACCTCCCTAGTGATAAAACATAAACAAGAATAACAACATGCCAGAAAAGGCTCACTAGACAACACTTTATGTATTCAGTCCAATGTTACATATTTATAGTACAATGGGTGATGCCACCTCATAGAGAGATTTTATTTAGATCCTAAAATCATGCATGATGACTAGGCTAGGCAATCTTAAATAAATCATTAGTCATCACTTGAGGATATATTACTAATATCCTAAATGAATAATAGAAATATAGGTGACAATTTAGACTTAGTGATTGGTAAAGGTAAGCCATAGGCTAACAATCCCCCCCTCAATCACAAGTCCGATAAATAATACCAGTAATAAAGAATAAACTGGTATCAATTCCAAGTCTTCATATTGAAACTCCTGAGCTGATCCTCAATGAAGAATTGCCCGAAAAACTTCCAATCTGGATGTTGGATGGTTCATCTGAAATGAACTGGAAGAGAGCTGAGATATGGAAGTGAACAGCTGCAATATCTGAACATTTCCTGATTGCTTGACAATTTGATCATTTTGCCAAGTATTTGAGCTAGAAGAATCTGATGTCTTCTACTAATTGGTGAACATGTAGTATCACCACTCTAATATCAGTGTATCACTAAAGTGCTCTCTGAATCTGTTGTTTGGGATGACCACTAACCAATTGATACCATGTATCTGATGGTTTTCGGATAACCACTAACCAATTGTGAAACTTTTAGGTGTCCAACAACATTCCAATGTATAATGTGTATGATTCAATTGCAAGTCAATGAACCATAATCCTGCCACATGTTTCCATCTCTGGAAAATATCACTATGTAATCATGTGAGCCAGGATGCATGCAAATTGTTTACTTAATGTAAACTCCAATCTGATGAGAGTGAACCAAGAGAAGTGAATAAGCTTCTAGTCTAACACATCCCTGAAAAATGCTTGACAACTCAATCAAATTCCAAGCTGTAATGTAGAAGGATCCTCTTGTCCTCTTCTCGGTCGAATGACCATCTATGTGAACCAAACGTTCACATCATTTCTCTCAAAATCAAAATCAACATCCCAATTATGTATGATTCAACTTAAACGTATTGAACCATAATTCTGCTAAAGTCTGTCATCTACAGACCCCAGTTTCCCATTTAGCAAATTTCATGCCCATCTGGCATACTTGATGTTTGTTGTTGTCGAAAATTTCTATTTGACAACCAATTCCATCATCAATTCCCACCTTTGTCAGCTGAAAGGAGAGACCAAAAGAGGTTTCATGAACCATCATCACTCGAATTTTGAACTCCCCCCCTTAAGGTGCATGAGAGTTACATCATTGTACTCCCCCCTTCTAGGCTCAAGAGAGTACCATACTTGTTCCATTTGAGTACAACACAAAGTGGGCATGCGGAAACAACCACATGTTATCTCATCCCGTGAGGGCCATGATCGAAAGCTACGCCATAAGGGGACCACTTATGTGAGGTACAAAAACATTATGTGCTACAATATTTGTCTTTACTCAAGATTGAATTCTATGATAAGACTTACATAATCGCTTGGTTGTTGATGACCATTGCCAAGGATCAATCCACTCATAGTGAATTTTCAATCTTGCAAGTTTCTTTAGTGTTGAACATCTGTCTGAAGAATGGTTATTCTTACCACAATGCTGGCAAGGATGGAGATCAAAACACAGATTCTCCTTGTGACCAACTTGATTAGAATGTTGACACTTATCATTCTGATGTTGAAACTGGAACAAGTGAAGTTGAAGCTTCTTGAAGGAATCCAACACTTTGGAACTTGATTGGTCTGGAATAATCAGGAATATGAAAGGTAACTTCCTTGTCATATCCAAGTCCTGTTCTATTCTTGTTGTAGATGTTTTCTTCCAAAGGTTTTATCATGGGCTTGGAAAGAGTATTATGAACCTGTTTCTTTGAAATCCATGGAAGTGGATTTACTGCATGTTGATGCATCATTGAAAGGTTTTCTTCACTTAAATCACAAGAAAACTCTTGAAATGTAGGTTCATGAATAGATTCAACTTCGTCTGAAACTGATTCTAAAGTTGTATCACTGTGTTGTTCCTTCACTAACTGTTGATCAAAAGAATCATCATCATCGTCATCATAGAGAGGGTTGTGCTGAACAAAAACTAGTTCAGAACACTTTACTAGCTGTTTATTTTTTAGATCAGTCAACTCATCATTCAATATCTGGGATAGAGATTGAAGAAGTCTAACTTTATCTTGTGTCACTTGAAAATAAGTTAGCACTGATTGAAGAGTTTCTTTGTTCAATGTCACTGTGTTGTCTTCAGTGGTGTTTATTAGAGTGTTTAGTAACTCTAATAATTCTAGATTTAGAGCCATTTCAAAAACACTAAATGAGGTCTCCTTGTGCAGGTAGATCCTGATTACAAAAGAAGGCTCGACAGAAAAGGCTTATCTGCAACTCGCTCACTTGAAGTTCACGCTCACTTGATTTTGTTTCACACTCTCTTGAATTGTTTGAACTTGCTTCGAGGAAGTTGAGGATGTCGGTTACCACCGAAAATGCATCCAAAAGTATTACAATGATTTGAGTTTCAAGTACTCATGCTTGTCAATTACAACTGAAAATGACTCAAGGGTGTCAGGCTCAGTCAAAAATGCACCTTATGACAAATTCAATTCAACTCAACTTGATTTCAAAAAGACAAGTAAACATACAAAAGGACAATTTGCAGGTTACAATAAATCCTGATTAAGTAATCTTACAACAAACATTGTTTGCAAGTTACAATTTAACTTCAAATGCTCCATGATGTGTTGAGTTCGAAAACTTTGATTTGTCCATTACTGATGTAGTTGACGACTTGAATGATTGAGAATTTTTTTCACATATGCTTGAATGACATGAATTTAAGCTTGAACTTCATGTTTGTTGTGTTAAATGATGAATTGCAAGTATGATTATGTCAACACTAAACATAATTACATAAAGATTCCATAAAAATCTTACCATCACACACAAAAAAAAGTGTACCTAAGATCCCCTTATTCGATTTCGGGCGGATCTAGGACACAGACAAAAAGACTTCAATTTTATTATGAGTATCTCTTTTATGATCACAATACAAATATAATCCTTCAATGGTGTGCACTTCCCAATTCAACTTATAAGAAGAACCTGATAACTCCTTTTTACAAAGTTGGGCAAGCACTAAGCCCACTAGCATTTTGCATATAAGTCTTCATAGGAAAAACATGGGTTAAGAGAAGTTTCTAAATCTCAATATATGCTTCCCGTGCCCTCGATAGTATAAACAGGAATACCAGTCATCCTCGTTGACATCCTCCATCAAGAATTTGTCAAGTTTTTGGCTGCATCGAAAACTGAATTGGTTTGGCTGATATCAAACTCCACTTGCATAGCTTTCATGGGATGTCATGATCATCTCAGTGGCCTGATCATTTCCATTCACATGGTGAGGTGCAGTGCTATCTCTATCCGAGCACGTTCCACCATCTGTAGCACCCCAAGATCGACTTCGTCTCTATTGCATTTTTCTTCCATTGCTCATTTGTAAAACTTCTCACACAAACTATCTGCATTGAACATAATAACATCACTTCATCCTTAGTTTGGAGGCACAGCTCGAGAACATCATCTGGCAATTTCACTGCATCGTGGGAGAATCAATCAACAGACTATCAGGCTCCAGGCTCGAGTTCGATGAAAATGTGCGTGGCATTCATATCATAGAGCTTCTTGAATAGGAGCGTTGATCACATGGCTTGATCAGATCTCAGAGACTAGGCTCCACATTTTTTTAACAGGCGTGGATGGATAATCGAGATGTTGAGATGAATTTTAGAAGTGTAGAGCAGTAATCGAGATGTCCTTAAAAAAATATTGTTGAAATCATTTTGCAGTTGCGATCCACGAGCTTATCTAAGTGTTCTACAGGAGAATACTAGATATGAAGGTTAGCATTGGAAGGATTTCAGGAATCGGTTTGACAAACATTAAGACCCATAAAAACAAGAATAATATTGTGGGTGATATGAGGATAATATATTTTCCACACAATCTGAGAAACTTCGTAGTTAATCAACATATCTGTTTTTGTTGGTTGGCAAATCTGACATGAGTTTTCTAGACAATTTCCTGGTATGTGGCAATGAAAATGTTGTAGTAGTGATTGAAGAGATTGTGCACAGGATTGTACTGATCTAAAACAAAATCGTGAACTTATCTCCTTTTAAGACTACAATGAAACTGTTGAATGATGACCATTTTCATGTGCCTCTCGCCCTCCAGTTCAATTAACTGGCTGGATCTATGTGCAATTTTCATTCAACGCATTATTCTTGTAGTGATTTTCCACGAACAAAGGCTTTGGTAGTTCGCCACAACCAAGGCGATTCAATCCTTTTGACCTTCAATGTTTTGACCATTTTGAGAAGCGTACCATTCTATTTGTGATATTTACGAAATTGTGGGAGATCACTGGATCACTGAGTTAATTGGTAGATCTGTGCAAGTGGATCTTCAATGGATCTCTCTCCTCGATAAAATGTGCGATATCCTTTTGCTAGAGCATTGGATCTCCTCTATGTTCATTCTTTCCTCAATACAAGAGATAATATTTATGAATCGACTTCAAAGAAGTCAACAGAGACTGTCAAAAGTAAACGTTTCTGGAAAGGCTATGTAGTAGATCTGCTCAGCCTTGCTACATATCAAGAGAAAAATTATTCTACGCAGTCAAAAAAGCAGTTGATTCGTATATGGTGGAATGAGGAAATGAGAGTGCTAACGAAGGCGTTGGATCTATCTATGCCTTGATGTTCGTTGAATTCACAGCAAAAAAAAATTGTTTGTGCAGCTCAGATTGTTGGCATTCATATTTTCAATTTGTCTCGACATATAGCAAGGGTTGATCTATTGGAATTTAGGGTGCAAAGATGATATGAAGAATAATCACAAAGCCTATAAATTGTTTTGGTGAAAACCTAGCCTCACGATTCAACAGTAGAATCCTCACATAGGGGACTGTAAACTCTGACCAAACCCTAGACCATGAAGCCTGCATTCGAATCGGATCTAGGTGTTGGAATTGGATGTTTGGATCTCTAGAATTGTATGTAACGATCGATCTGGTGATGTTGATGTTGTTCCACCATAGAAAAACACCCTACATCGAATTAACTTGAGACAAACAGATTAAGCAGATCATTGAAAATTAAGAGGCCGCTAGATCTAACATACACAATTCTTCTTATAGATATAACTTTGTTAGATAGGTCTGTGCCTCGGCTTGACTAAAAAATGAGAAAGATCCCAACTTTGCTTCATAATTTCAGAAGAGGAACAGCAAGAGGCTCAGCTAAAAACTCATCTTAGAGACAACAACGATTTAATTAACTTGTTCCCAATTGCAATTTCATGCAAAAATATATGACTCAGAACTCAATCTCGATGGCGGTGAAATAATTCCATAAAAGAAATTGCAACATTTTCCTTACCCGATTTTTGATTGGGATTTTTGATTGGTTGTAAAATCTGTACACTGCACACCAAACTTTGAATTGTGTATGTACATTGTCTCGACTCTAGCTCTCTTTATCTCCATTGCACATCCCAAATAGTATAGCTCTTCAATTTGTTAGTGTAGGCTACACGATACTTGATACCATAAGATCTCAATCAAATGATCGATGTGGCGACTGAGTTTTCCAAGAGCTTTCAATGCTGGAATCTCCTCTTCACCAAATGTGCATCACCATGCTTTGAAATCAAAATTTCCATAAAAAAACTATCATGAAATTACCTTTGTCTGATACCAATTGATAAAACATAAACAAGAATAACATGGCGGAAAAGGCTCACTAGCCAACACTTTATGCATTCACTCCAATGTTACATATTTATAGTACAATGGGTGATGCCACCTCATAGAGAGATTTGCTCTAGATCCTAAAATCATGCATGATGACTAGGCTAGGAAATCTTAACTAAATCATTAATCATCACTTGAGGATATATTACTAATATCCTAAATGAATAATACAAATATAGTTGAAAATTTAGACTTAGTGATTGGTAAAGGTAAGCCATAGGCTAACACCTAGCAACAATACCATGTAAAAATGGACCCCAGAGTTTGGTGAAGATATTCATAGCTTGCCTCACCAAATATTTAGGATCAACAACCTCTCTGACGGCTCCAAGATTGTCTATGATCTGAGTGTAGCAACCAAGGAAAGAAGTTATCGACTCATCCTTGAGCATGCGAATGCCCTTGATTCGGTCATGGAGAACCATATTTCGATTCTCATTGGAGCTCTCATACAACTTACATAGAGATGACCACATCTCATATGCATAAATATTCCCCGTCAAATGGGGTATGATATGATCACGAACTGCATCACAAATGGTCCTCTTTGCTTTGTTTTTCCTCTTCCTGAACTCTGCCAACAAGATGGGGGCAGTGACAGGAAGAACTGGAACATGCGCCTCAACTATGTCCCATATCTCGAGGTCCTCTAAGACAAAGACCATCCTCACCTTACGAGGTGACCAATTCCTAGCCCCAGTGATGTAGACCCCCTATCCCTCACAAGGGCTATGCAACCTCTCGGTCAGGATCTTCTAGTTCCAGAGCCGAAATGGCTATTCTGGTCCCAAACTGGAACCCTTCGAATGAACACATAGGTCCCTTCACCAATGCTCAGTTGGATTTTCCATGCGCCAAGTGTGAACTCCCAAAGCACACAACCAAGGGCCATGAACTTGTGCCAAACTGAAAAGGACACTTGTTGGAGACCGGGACTTCATGAAGCAAGCGTCTCATTCCTTTGTCCTCTGAACCTCTGGTAGCCGAAATGCCTAAATACTGAAATATCCTAGTGTTTGATCAATGACTCATAACGATCCCTGGGATCGATAGTTCCGGTCGAATCGTGACTTCGCGATTTCATAGTTCATGATTCTAAAACAAAAGAGTCTCTATCTTTCCAACTCGCGGTACCCGAAATCCCGAAATGGACTAACGGTCCAGATCTGATTGTGATCAATGGTCACTACTCCTCCCAATATTTGGGCATCAAGAAGCCCTTGTCGCTAACCTCCTCACATCTCCACTTGATCCAACAGCCTGCGGGGTTTCAACGTTTCTCCTCAAGGAATCTCCATCGTCCGTCCAGGTCTTCGGGATCTCCCCTCCTGGATCTATGCAACATTAAAGTCTGTGCTCCTTCTTCAAATCGGATGGTCCGCAAGATTTTCCACCACAATACAATTCTCAACGATGTTCTTCCTCCTGAGCTTTTACTAACTTCAGATTTAGAAAATTTTCTAAGTTTTCGAAGAATCGGTCTTCACCTCTTCCAGGGAATAAGTTCCTGGATCTCAATAACACTTCCGAAGTGTTATTCCTCCTGAGCTTTGTCTGGTTCAGACTTCGATCTCCCATGCACACCTTACATCTAATGGATTTCAATAACTCATATCCACGGTGTTCCTCCCTGGCTCGATGCACACCTTGCAGACCTTCAAATGAAGAGAAACAATTGAAACTGGGTAAATTCACAGTTCCATCCACTTGTTCATGAAAATATAAAATAATAGGAAAATGAAAACAATCCAAACACCACACATTTGGATCAATTTTCCATTATGTTATATTCACAAGTGCCCAATGGCTACATAATGCATTCAAAATTATAGTAACTCAAAAACTGATATCTTGTACTAACTTGCAGTTCTCCCTTACATCTAATCTCTCTCTGTGTTGCAACTCTCTCTAACTGGGTGTAAAAACTTCTACATAACTCAAAAATGTTTCTAGGGTTTCCCCTGGCTACTTGCCTACTGATCAAAATCTGGACCAGGGGGCAAAAATTTGCTCAATTTTCAAAGTGCTCATAATGCAATGAAAATGGTGCCATTGCGTCTGTCTCGTCTTCCTGATTCCGTAAGTAGATTTACTTTCTCAAACGGAGTCCGTATGGAGAAGTTATCGCGATTTGTTCACCAAGGCAAACAGGCAAAATTTTGGGACGCTGACTGTACCTGTCCGTACAGTCCGTACGGCCACGTGGAGGGTCGTACCATCATGATGACGTGGTAGAGGGAAGACGTGGCACATTTTTATTGGATGGTTATCGACGAATATGGTATTGACACGTGTCCGATTTTAGGTGAATAATAAGGAGACACGTGGCCCAATTGGAGGGCGCCACGTGTCCCCCTCATTTTTGTCAATTTGGTCTTGGGTTCAAAAGTTTTGGTACTTTCTCAAACGGAGTCCGTATGGAGAAGTTATCGTGATTTTTTCACCAAGGCAAACAGGAAAAATTTTTGTACGCTGACTGTACCTGTTCATACAGTCCGTACAGCCACGTGGAGGGTCGTACCATCATGATGAC